>JBBPMD010001003.1:0-10185 GCA_038090095.1 Zangia roseola | reverse complement strand
GGCCCACCCCCCACTTGCATTGAAGTGAGATAAAGAAAGACTCTGAAGTAAGTATCAATCTCACCTCAATCGGGTCGGAGCGTGCATTGTTGTGCACTGCCCACGACTTCTTTCGGCGACGCTCACGGTCTGATTGACCGCCGCTTCCAGGGAATTCCTCTGATTATGAATCCTTTTGTACTTGAAACCATATCTTATTATTTTCGATCTTCACCTCGAATCAACCTTCCTCGTGTGGAGTTTGCTGATCGTCATCCAGGCTGTGTTCTTGTGGTTGCATGGTTCGTTTTGGCGTTTTTCGGTCACTTCTTGAAGTTCGCCGTACTCACCCCTTCACACTGTATACTTACTCATTAACAGGATGGAGGAGATCCAACATGTGGCGAGGGTGCATTTCAAGAATCTGCTGTGGTGTCAACTCTGCCAACTCTCGGCTGTCTGCGGGCGCGAAATTCAGACAACCGATTGACAATGCCGTGTTCACTCGACCACATGACCGGCGATTAGTCCACACAAAAGCACAAGTCCGAATCACAAATAATCGTCGCTCTGAGGAACAGCGCACAAACCAAATCGTACCATTTTTACTTTATTGTGCTGTGTTTCTCCGATCAGCGATCGGGATGCCATTCATCGCCCACTGTCCACAGTGCAGACCCCACACCACCCATTGTAAAGCAAGGCCCCTCTCTATTTAAGGTCGCCGACATCTTCTATTCTCTGCATCGCTCGAACAACTCCTACCTATTGAAGATGCATCTCGCACTGCAGATAGACGAAATCCTCACGAATATCCTCTCTCACTGCAATCCACCTCCAAGAGAGGCGGCTTCCGCGGAGACTTCCACCACTGCTGACTTTGCTGCACTCGCCAGAACATGTCGTCTATTCAGGGAACCTGCCCTCGATGCACTGTGGTCAGAATTGCGCGACCTGTCCCCTTTAGCTCGCTGTCTTCCCAAATTTTTCGTTCAAGTAACTCCACACGGGGGCTCGCAAGTACGGAATATCTGGATGTGATTTGCACTTTTTTCATTGACGTTTTCATACTGTGCCACAGATCTGGTACGCGCTTCGCAGGTCACTCACCTTGAAACGAGACGACTGGGACGTTATCCGAAGCTACACCCGCCGCATCCGCTCCGTGAAGGACGTTGGAGGCGTCTTCCGCTTCCACTATGACAACACTGGCACGCTTTTGAACCCCCCCATTCCCGGGTCGCTGTTCCCAAATCTGCGTCACTTTGGTTTTGGATTCAACGCCATTGAAGTCACACGCTTCTTGGATCAGCCTTTCCCGTCCTTGATTTCCCTCGATTGCTCGTGGCCCCTCAGGGTGGACCCGCGCGTGTATTCCTGGCGGCCCTTTCGAGCTCCCCCTACCTATCTGGATGCGGGGGACTTTTTCATCTCCACTCATATGCTTCGACTAACAAACGAGTCGGTTACATTTAACCACGCTGTTTGCTCCCACATTTGCCGCTGGTTGGACCCTCGGATTGTGTCCTGTGATGAAATCACTTTGAACCTGGACGCGATCGAGCATTTGTCTCGCGTGTCGAACCTGACGCGACTCTCCTTCACCGTGGAAGCTCCATTGGCAGACGAGATCGCCCGTCTTGATGCGCCACTTCGCTTCAACAGACTGCAAGAACTGGAAATACGCTCCGAGGAGTTGTTCCTGATACCAGAATTACTTTCCTGCATAGAGGTGCCAGCTATTGTGGATCTGACTATCAGACTCAAGAGACATCCTTCCAAGCAGGCCGTCGCATCCTTCTTGGCCGTCCTACAGTCAACTGGTATCGGTGGTGTCATCCAGAAGTTTGGCTTTTTGCATGTCCGGCATCGCGAAAATTACTATGAATCATCGAACGAGGAACTTGTCTGTGACGACTTGCGGCCTCTCATGACGTTCGGGAACCTACGTATCCTGGACTTCGACCTGGAGTGGAGTGTAGGACTGACAGACAACGACCTCGTGGAACTGGTGTCTTCATGGCCCCATATGGAACACCTCTTCATAAACCAAACGCACGGTTGGCTGAAAATCTGGACCTCATTCGAAGGCGGTGTCACACTTGATGGAATTGGCCGCCTCTTGCAGACGCGCCCGTCGTTGAAGAAACTTGCTCTCGCGATCGATACACGAAATTCTGTCGAACGGCCGTGGAGCTCCCTACCCATTCACTTTGACCAGCCGCGATCACTTTCTATCGACTCCCTCGACTCTCTCATCGAAGTAGCGTCTATTCCTGCCGTGGTTACCTTTTTCACGCATCTTGTACCCTCCGGTCAGCTCTCACTCGAGCTGGGGAGAGATGCCCGATCCCACCTGGGGTTGCCCGTGGATACGTCGGAGGAGGCTACACGGTGGGATGACTTGTCTAGGGAGATAAGACTGGCTTTTGCTAGACAGCGCCTGAATTGGCGGCCTGATCACGGAATTATAGCCCCGGGCGAGGGAGCGTGAAGTTCTGGGGATCTGTACATGCGGTGGTTGGTAGAAGTAATTCACGCACTAGTTGGCTCATTTAACCCTCTTGATAGGACGGAATTATCGTTCCACTGTTTGTTTGACCCTACTTACTATGTGTTCATCCAATTCATTCCATACCCATGTTGATGTATTGTGACACTAATATTTATGCCGCAGAAATGTGCCCGAGATATCGATACGAAACTAACGAGGCTCACCCCGTATTGCGAGCATGATTCGAAGGTAATACAAATCTTCTTTTTTATTCCCAAGGAAAAACACAAACTTGCCACACTCGATAAGTATATATAAATGTAACACGCTATTTTCCCTTTCCAACCCGACTATCAAATCCGTCACCCGTTTAGACGTACTTGACGGTGAGGGTTTCGCCGCTGGTGGAGACGGCAGTGAGGACTTCACCATTCTGCTCAATGTCCATCAGCGTAGCACCGGAGGGGGTGTAGGTCTCGCCACTAGGGCCGGTGGCAGTAGCGTCGGTGAAAGTAATGGTGCCAAAGTCGGCGAAAGGAACAAGGGAGTCACCCTCCTCAAAGTCCTCGACGATCCACTCCGCGTTTTCCTCGCAAAGAGCGTAGTCGGAGGTGATGTCTTGAGTGACGGTCTGACCGTTGGTCAAGTTCTCAATGGTAGCCACACCAGACGTGGTAGAGTAGGCAGTGACGGTGGTCTTGATCACGTCACCGGCGCTGATGTTGATGCCGTCAAAGTCGTAGGCGTAGGCAGGGTACCATTCGTACCAAGCTGGTCAATGAATCGACATCATGAACATCAATTCGGGTGGAATGCCGGGCGACTCTTACCATCGTAGGAGGCACCGCCGTTCGAGTCGACCGTGAAGTCGACACCAGTCTGGAGAATGGCGTTTGCGCAAGTGTCACCGTCAATGCCGACCCAAGCAGACGCAGCGCTGCCGCTGGAGCCCGAAGGGGTGGGGACGGTGAAGGTACCAGTGACGGTGGTGAAAGTTCCCTGTTGGCAGGAGGATCAGATCGGGGATCGTCACGGATCGAGAGAGTGGTACGAACATCACCCTCGGCCCAGGCAGCACCAGCCCAGTTTTCACTGTACTCGACGTTGGAGTTACCAGTAACCGTCGATTGGAGACGGTTGTTGGGTTGTGATTGGCGGTTCTCGCGACGGCGAGCAAGACGAGCGCCGAGACGGGAGGAAGGGGCAGCCAAAGCTGCAGAAGCGAGCAAAAGGTTGGTGAGAAGGGCGAATTTGGAGACCATGTTGGATGTGGAGGAGTTGTGGATCGTCGAGTATTGAGAACCTGAGGAGAACAGGAAACATCCTGCAGCTTTTATACATTTAGCAGACGTCCTGAGGTTCTCATGAAGAGACACAGATAGGTATGGCCCGGAGACAATCTCCTAAGCACTCAGGAGTGCGTGAGCTTGCACTTGCGCGACTACGACCGATCAGACATGTTAGTGGCGCCACCATGTGCTCTATCTTCGTTTCAGAGGGATTTTCAGGCCCTCCGCGGAGAAATGAAAACCTGCAGGACTATGGAACTGCGAAAAATGGATATCAATGAGAAAATATGAACAGCAGCAAATAGGGTGAAGAAGGGCTTGTTTCTAGAAAGGTGACTTGATGCTAAAAGAGTGCGCCCATATGGACGAAGAAGCCTCACCTATTTCTGCAACTGTTCCAACGGTGAAGCAAATGATAGAACCGCTACGCGAGGAGGCGAGCACACAGTTGTGGTCGCATAACCAAAAAAAGAACAGCTAGCGTGAGTAACGAGTATTCTTGGTCGATCCAGGAATGGATTAGTATCTCTGCGGTGAGCCAAGAGCCATCTAGGGCGTGATTGGACCTGTCTTATTGCTCGTAGTAAATGGCCAAATGGGCTCGACGTCCTCAGAGGAGACCCATAACTTGGTCCATGCCAACGGCTTTCGTCGAGCAGCCTGAGCACGAGTATGAAGAGACCTACCACCGAATCGGAGGCCGATCTATGAACAGGGTTGATACGAATAATGAGACGGATTTACCCAGTGTTACACAGTGCATCCAATGATGCCAGCCTGAGTGCGTGAGAGAACTATACTAGATCGTTCAAATGTTCACTTTCAACTCGGGCCGCTCCGGCTCCGTGATCGGCTGACTCAGCACCTTCAACGTTACGGCGGTCGCTGGTTGCCTTCAAGTTAATAGCCTCTCAATGTACTCAATGCGCTTTCTCGTTTGGACGAGTCTCCGACTCTTATACTTCATGTTTTACTACCTTATACCATAAACCTTAAGATGTGGTCATACCCGCAAACATTGTGTAATTCTCCTTCCACCATACGTTGCTCCACTGAATAGCAGACGCACTCTGGTATCTTCCCTCTCAATCGACACCACTCAACTCGCGTCTGCATAAATGCATCGCGCGCTCGGGATCCCAGAGATTATTTTGGAGATTTTTGACCACTTTTATTCATCTGATCCACAGGCCACCGCTGGTTTGGCTGCATTGGCAAGAACATGTCGCGCATTCAAGGAACCAGCTCTGGATATCCTTTGGGCGGACCAGGTGAATTTAGTCCCTTTAGTGCAGTGCTTTCGGAACGTATACACTCGTGAAACTTCGGAAGGAGTCCAGGTAAGCTGCTGGTTTCCGCCGCACCGAATATCCTATGTCATCTCTTACCATCCTGTCAAGTTATACGCCTTTAGAAGATCATTGAAGAAATCTGAATGGAAGGTTCTTCGAAGCTACGCACGACGTATCCGAACCATAAGGGAATTCCAATCTGGAATTGACTGGCATTCTGTTAGAACTTTCCTGAGGCCACGTACCACAGACCCGCTCTTCCCAAACCTCCGCTGTTTGCATCTTAAGTATGAATATGAATTCCTACCGTTATTGGACCTCCCGCTTCCGTCGTTGATTTCCCTTGACGTTGAATTCACGGTCCACGACAACCTTCATTTGTTCCAGGCTGCTATAGAGACCATTTCTCCGGATATCAGGATGCTATCTATCCGGTTGATCAAGTCGGAAGTCGCGTTCAGCCAGACTGTATCCAATGCTATTTGTCGCCTTCAAAACCTTCAAATAGTGGATTGTCCCGAAATCATCTTGAACATGACCACGCTCGTTCACCTTTTTCGCGTGCCCGGGTTAACTCGGCTTGCCTTCGAATTGAACGCCACCTTGCCAGATCAAATTCATCCTTCGGACGCACAGCTGCTCTCTCCAAACTTGCGCGAGTTGGAACTAAATTCTGAATGCTTGGGTACGATTACGAAGTTGCTCGAGCGGATCCGTTTGGCCACTATCCTGGACTTGACTGTCAGAATTTCCAAGTGTCCTTCAAGGGAGGATCTCGCTTTCTTCATGGACCAAGTTCATGTATCCGGTATCGGCCATACCGTACAGGGATTACAATGCACTCAGATATGTTCGCAGCACGACAACCTTGAGCCTCTTCTGCTCGGCTTGGACGACTTGTCGTCCTGTACGAGGTTCAGCAATCTCCGCCGTATCGACATCGACATCGAATGGCACGTTGACGTTGAAGATGAGCAATTACTGAACTTGGTTTCCGCGTGGCCCCACTTGACCGAATTCGCCATAAATAAATCGTGGGGATGGGGCGCACGACGTGGAATGACGCCCAATGGATGGATATCCCTCCTCCAGGACTGTGGATCCTTGCGTCGGGTTGCCCTTGCCGTCGACGTCCGAGATTATACCGATCAATCGACGCACTACGAATGGACCTTGTCACCGTCGCTCGCTGTCGATTTCATTGACTCTGTCATTGAAGAAGAGGATATTCCGGCGATGACCTCGTTCCTGGCTGGCGTCCTTGCTCGTTGCGACGTGTCGTTTGGCTCTTGGGCAGATCGGCCAGTGTATAAAGACGACAGTTGGCGGATATACTATATGCGCTGGAAGGAGGCATATGACCTGGCCGTTGCGCAACACTCGGCTACACTTGATCGATGGGCTCTTCTAGGGATAGAATGATTTTGTAAATTCTTTGCGCTGCATGCAATGTATCTTTGGTGGTCATAAACGTGAAGGCGTATGCATCCAATGTAGTAGTTACCTCGAACATATCACATGAAAGTCGGAAAATGACTGAGCTAGTATGATAAGCAGGGGTGAGCCTTTGCAGTGAGCATCGGAACTTGATTGGAACGCGGCGGAATCGTCGGTAGTTGACCGGTCCAACGGGAAGTAAGTTCTTCCGTAATCAATCAGATTGGGCTACTTTACTTTCGGAGCTTGCGGGGTTCTCGTTTGAAAAAAGCTTGTCATGAGGACTCACCTGAAGTTGCATATCACTTTAGCCGGTGAGTTGACATCCGCTCGAGAAGCACCGTAAGTCGTGTGGTAACTCGGAATCAATCATAATATTCACTAAGCAACCAAGGTAATTTGGCATCACTTGACTCATTTACTTCGTGCGGCTCAATGATTTACCACCGCACCGAACTGACACAGATAGCACAATGAATGACGTACTACACGTTTTGTTGTTCAATAATATACATAAACGGTTACCCCACAAGGTCATTTCTCTCAATGTCACTCGGATTCGGGCTCTTACTCCGCCTCCTTTTCCTCCCTGGCGAGATCGAAGCTCGTCTCACCGTGTCGTTTCACGGCAACGTACTTTTCTGTTACGATCGCCGTGATCAACTCCGCGGGGGTGACGTCAAAGCTCGGGTTGTATACCCCTCCTTGTGTTTCTCCGACAGCACTTGGCGTGAGGAGTACCTGGGCTTGGACTTTTTTGCCGGAGGCGTCGTAGGTAGTTGGGTGAAGAGCACCGCGGACGAGGCAAGCCTCGATAGCCGGCCGGTGTTCGACCGGGATCCTATGTGCAGGTAGAATGATTATCGTGTGCATGGGTAGGTTCAGAGTGCCCACCCAGAACCGTCGGCAATGGATAGATCAACGGTACTCGTTGGTGCGACGGCGATGAAGGCGATCTTGTGTCTCGCCGCCAATACGGCAGCGTTGTAAGTCCCGATCTATCAAGGGTGTCATGTCAATAGGCGGGTCCGGGGAACAAGATCCGGGGTATTACTTTGTTAGCGGTGTCACCATTGCTTGCGATGCGGTCGGCGCCAACAACTGTCATGAGGGCGTTGACGTTTCAAAATCATGCGTGAGAACGATAACTTGCCGACAGCGTGGATAGGTTTGTGTTGAAAAAGCGAGCCTACCATGGTGTCACAGATCATGGTGGAGGGTATTGCGAGCGTGTGGAGCTCCAAGGCAGTCAAACTACATTTGCAATGTGTTAGCGGGGGCGCGAACCTATTGAAAGCTAGTCACCGAGATCCCTGGTGATATGGTGCAGTTTGGGTATAATATGCCCTCTCGAGGAGTGCCTGTTCGTGGAGGTATGTGATGAATCCAAGAGCTGTTCCGTATCCCTACCGGACAGACGATTATCAAGTGGTCACGAGGGCATCATCGCAAATTACCGATGTCGCGAGCGAACCAGTGTTGCAGACGGTAAGGATGTTCAGGTACTTTCCAGATCCTCCAATGCGTTCATGGAGCCAATTACCACCCAATTTAGACATGGTGATGTTTTGGGCCTTGTCCTCGCCTGCGATCAGCGTTGCCTCTGCGATGAGGTCCTTTGCAATCGCGATTGCAGCATCTGGGTCTGGCTGTTGCTGCTTGGCTGCGACGGATTGAGAGAGGAACTTAGCGAGACGACGCGTGGCTGCACCGAGGTTTACGGCGGTGGGTCTGGCAGTGAAGAGATAATCGAGCTCGGGAACGAGATACGCCTCGAGCGCGGCGGGAGATGCGAGAAAGTCAGGGCGTGGTGTCGCCTTTATTGCAGCGGAGAGCGATGTCGCGACGGAGAGTGCTGCGAGGGAACCAATGGCGGGTGCACCGCGTATCTAGAAGTGATGAGTAGGGTGCAGCGATAAGAGCTCGAATCAGCAAACCATCATGGACCTGATTGCATGGTGTGCCTGTTGTATGGTATCTATGTTGACATATTCGATCGCGTGAGGTAGTAATAATTGATTGACAATTTCGATCTTGTCGTCACTGATTTTGATGGATTTGAGCGCGTCCATGGTCCAAGCTCAACGTTGTACACTCGCCCGAAAAGGAAACTACTGCAATGGTGTTGTGGGAGGAACTTCACGTTATATATTAGTAAGAACGGAAGTTCCCTAAAATTACAGCGCATCAGCAAAACATCGAGTTACTTTTCAGTGCTTTTTCGTTACCTGACTACCACTAAAAGTAGGAAAAGCTCAAATGTAGACTAAAAGGATGAAAAGCACTTAAAAGTATGTAAAGTAAATTTGTAGTACTGTCTAACAAACAAAAAAGAGTGAGGTGGCAGCACTGACACCCATACCTGTACCTGTGGATATACCCATACTACCATAGGGACCTGCAGGTATCTTTACTCCATGTTTGTGACTGTGCACTCAACATGCAAATTATAGAAAAGTTGGTTTCTGCAGAGGGCCTCATCTCAATGCTTTCCTTGCAGTATTGGGCGCGATCACCCCAGTCTGAGTCATCCCAATCTCCCGCCAGGCTCCCCACCATGGTGTTGATTGTTGTCCTCTGGCTGGATGCCCGCCGGGCTTGCTCGTCCACTGTCCGGTCTGAGGCTTCGGGCAGGATCATCCTCGTCACCTGATTCTCATCATCATGGGGACCAGGATGGCATGTTATGTCCTTGGTTTGATGCCAAATAAAATTTAACATTGTGCTTCTACTGGATCCCATCATAATTGTGTACAAGATCATCTACAAATTTTGCGACCTGTTGCCTTCATCCACATAATTTCAAGTGAGTTGTAATGCGCATGCAAGTCGATGTGCCAGTGATTTGAGTTTCTGACATTATTCTGAAAATTTCGCATAATTGCAATTGCAATGTAATTCCTTTGCATGAGGCCCACCATATTTTGTCGTGCTGGTTGAAACACACACTCAAAGGAAGAGCGTATGACAAGTGGAAGTAGTGATGGAAGTGTGGTTTGCTCAACCGATGAAGAGTGGAAAGAACAAGTAATATTGCATGTAACGAGTCAAGCCGCAGACTGCTACACTACAATGTATAACACTACTAATAGCTCCGTACTAGCTAGTGCTTCGGATAAATCATAACGTGGGTAAGTGTCCATGTGTACATAATGTGGATACTAGATGCGCTGGCGCTCCTGGCTCTGGCACTTGCACTCTGGCTCGTCTCGGCCACTTTGGCTCGTATCGGCTCTCGTGACAACGTGCGCTGGCTTACCTCTTATGGTAACCCCGACATATGGGGCAGCCCGGCTCTGGCACGTTCTCCTAGACATAAGGATTGTGAGTAAAAGAAAGGGACAAGTCTCAAACGACCAAGGACCGTTGTCCAAGGGAGCAAAGAGGACAAGTAAATTTGACTGGAGTGCTACGACAGTCTACATAGGTTTATATACTACAATACAGTGTTTGTGTCTATTTGGTCCGGGGCATAGGGTATAGATAAGAGTTCTTTACGCTATTGGTTAAGTATCATCATGAGTCATAGAAGCGTACACTGCCTTTGGCAGGCTGTGCGAGTGAGTTATAGATAAGGCGTATAGCCTCGTGGTCATGTGATCTGGAACTTATCCTATTGGACGAATGGTCCGAAGGCTGTTCATAATGTGGCAGCCAATAGGGTTCCGTTCCGAGCATAGGTTTTGCATGAGGC
>JBBPMD010001002.1:0-10186 GCA_038090095.1 Zangia roseola | reverse complement strand
GCCGAAAAGAGAAATGACTGCGCTGGCGAGCTGTACGATGCTGACCACAACTGCGATAGCACTTTGTCCTGCCAAGGTCATTTTCAGGAACTCTGGGCCGAGTATCGCTGCACCAGCCATGACAGCCGTGGTGAGGTAGCTATTTGTGACTGCCATAGCAGCGGCAACAAGGACAGAGAATGTAACGAACGATGCTGCCGTGCCCTGGATAAACGTGCTAGTAAACAGCAGTGCGACCAGGAAGATCGTCACAGTCATGGAGGCGAATATGCGCCGAGACGCAGATGACTGCGATACCCAAAAGAATCAGTACTCAGAGATCACGGTCACTTGACTGGTGAGATTTACGAACTTTCCTTGAAGTCACTGTGCAGTAAAATTGGAAGAATAACTTGCCCACGGTGTAGACGCTAGCTAAATACGAGCTAATGGTCGGGTAGTAGGGAGTGCCAATGACACGGGACAAGAAAAAGGACATCGAGTTGGTCAGAGCTAAGCAAGGTCATGAGCGCCATCGCAGGAAATAGTTTGGAGAGATATCACCATTCCAAGGCAGCAAAATGGCGCAACCGAGTACGAAGTAAATCCACTTGGCCGAATGTTCAACTGGAAGCCACTCCTCTCCAGAGGCACCTGCACCGTGGCTTTCAGAGCCGTTGGCATGGTCCTCGGTGGGGGGGATAGCGCGATAATTTGCCGATTGGGAGCTAGTCATGGGGGTGATGGTAGTTCAAGTTCAAGAGACTCCGAATGTGGCCGGTTCTCGGTCGGATGGAAAAAATACCCAGCGTAATTAGGCCGTTCGGCGACTGCCTTTTCGGCAGAGATAAGTAAGCCCTCGGTAACATTGCATAATGAACATTGTTTAAATGCCAGCATGGGATATTAGTCGGCGCGTTAATTCGGTTCAAGACGAAAGAACAGGGGTCGTGCCTATATATATCTTTTGGGTGATTCGAATACGCCTAAGGCACAATAAGGCTCGGTCGGCGGTGCAGGAACGGCCTCGCACTTAGAAACCGCAGACTCCACGATGTGATGGCGATCAGCCTCTCTTACTACGACGTAGAGTATTGTTAGCTATGTCCATCTTTGGTAAACAACTTTCAAAATTAACACAACCAAACAACGCAAACCCACTTCCTTAGAACAACTATGCCACACCGGCCCGATCGTTCACGATCCCCAGACCGGGACGCTTCCCTTCCAAACGGCGTCTCTCCCATCTCTGAGCCTGATTACTTTCTCAAAAATACAGAGTTCAGAGTATGGCTCAAGGACGAAAAGCACAAGGTCAGTCCCATGTTAGCGGTCAGACATATTGAACTCGACACCGACAGTACTTTGATGAACTCTCGAGCGAAAGAGCGCGGAGGTGTGCATTTCTGATTCACTTATTATATGGTGGAACCGTTGACGCTTGGTGCCAATCACAGCTATTTCCGTAAATTCGTCCGGGCGTGGAACGAGGGACGACTCTCGAGTGCGCCTAATCAGACCACTATCATTTCGGTTTATTGACGCTTTTACAGAGAGTTTGTATTACGATGCCGGAGCGGTGGCTGGCTCTGCCGCCAACCAAACGGCGTATAAGTGGTCATTTGCTTCCAAGGAGTCGAGGACCGATGTTGATGCGTTGCGCGCTGCACGTGAGGAAGTGGATTCCGCAACGTACCGCCCCTCTGGTCATCGTCGTAACATCGGGAGCGGCTCCAATCGTATCGTCGGACCCACCCTCCCATCCGCATCGGACCTCGTTCTCGCAAGAGAAGCTGCATCTGAGTACCAAATAGCCGAACGCGACTTGAAACGGAAACGGGATCGTTCCGAGGCGAAAGATCGTCTGGAAGATATGGTCGGACCAAAGGAAGTGGGTCGAGAGGGCATGTTGGAGAAGAAGCGTGCACGGCGAGAGACTGATCGTGCGTTTCGCGAAAAAGGGGATGATGGATACGAAGCCGACGAATCGACCTTGCTTGGCGGTGGCGATAGTTTCAAGGACCAGTATGTGTTGAGTTTCTCACCAAGCTTATCACTGACCATGCATCACAGCATAGCACGACGGGACGCTGCACGAAAGCGTTTTGAAGAGAAGCGTGCAGCTGGGCGAGAAGACAAGACCGTCACAGCGCGCGAACGTACCGTTGCGATGCGTGAAAAAGACAAGGCAACAATGGACATGTTTCAACAACTTGCTAAACAACGATTTGGATAGTCGTGCACAATTTTATACATACTATCGTGAGCGCACCATCATACACGACCGATCACTTCTATCTGTACATTAACCATGAGGTTTGTGATTACATATACAACACCCAGTAAACTTGGCAGGCATGTGCATTTCTCCCGAGAAGCGCGCATACTGATTCTACTCCCCACGATCATGACGACGATGACCGTTGTATATGCTTCGATGACGTGTAATTCCATGCTCTGTCATAAGGGTCTAACTCTTGCTCCTAGACGATATCAGCATTTGCCGTCTTTCCATACAATTATCACCGTCTCTTACATCTGTTTCGTCGCCGGACAACGGATCTGCGAGATATTCATTGTAAATCGCGTCCCGAATCTTGGGATCGGTCTCTCGGAAAGCCGTTGTGATCTGGATGGGTCGGATTCACCTCTCGTGCGTTTTTGTTTGATCAGACCAGCTTACCCTCAGTGAATGACTATCATAATCGATCTGCCGTGCGGGGGGCCGTTAGCACTAGTCAAATCAGAATGTGCATGGAAACGGACGGACCAGGGTGCTTGTCTCGGAGAACGCGATGGACTTGCGGTCAGACTCGGATTTGGGTGTGTCCATCTATCATGAACGTCCATATATAGTCTCGGGCGTCCCGGTACGGCGCGAATTGACTTACCCAACACCGGTGATACGACGTCGCCTCGCACCTGGGGTGGTTGAATGCGCGTGAAACCAAAGATGCGCCCGCCAGCGAGCCTTGTGCCTTTCGTTTTTCCATTTTCCTCTCGAACCAGGACAGCATGATTGTCAAGACGCTTTGTTTTTGGTTCGATTGGCGATGTCTCAGCGGTGCCGAGGGACAGACGAGAGAAAGGATCGGAACGAGGAGACTAAACGAACCAACATGGCTGGCAACCTAACGTCTAATATACCCGCGGACCGATGTCCTGTGGAGGAGAAGCTGACCAGGTGACACTAGCTGAAACAAGGCCTCAGACGTGTTTCATCGACAGTGGAGAAGAGGCATGCGTTCTGGGCCTTCTTTGAGTGGCAACCCTGTGGTAAGCTTTGAATCTTCCCAAGAACGTCATGACGACTGAACCTTCTGATGCTTTTGATCAGGTGGTGTTGGCGAACAGTATCCGCGGGCACTCGCCGATCTGTCAACTGGTAGATCCATTTGGACGAAAAAGTGACTGCGTCCCTGTCCCTATGGCGGAAGGGTTAGCGTTCGCACATGTAGCATCTATCAGTCAACGAGAGTTTTAGATGCCAGATCTATGCCGGTGCCAGATCCGCCTTTGCACCGAGAAAAGGGGGACTGCTCCCTACGAGTAGAATCCGGGACCCTAGCTAGTGGTTACGGTTTCGATTGCCCGCCAGCTTCTTGGCATTATTGTCCTGCTTGTGTTATTATGCCGAAATACTCCCGGGTGGGCCATGTACGGCGTACTGCTGAGCGGATTCAAGAATCAGCATGTAAAATGCAAAGACCGTAAACGAGTTCTATGATAAGGACCACGACATGCGTGTGCAAAAAAAAAAAAAAAAGATTACTCTAAACTGTCCGTCAAATGAAGTCTGTGCCTTTACTCTGTGGCACCCCTTACAATTGTCGCCGAAACTCTCTTCGAAGTTGCCCTTTGTGTGTTGAGGGTCCGGAATCCGCCGCCTTGGTCGAGCTCGAATTCGGCATGATGGATTATCATGAGCCTGACTTTTCCCTTAAGTGCTACCCAGGATCTCCGTGCCGCAGCGAAACAAGGCGTGAAAAGAATTAAATGAGTGTGTGATCATGAGCTACTAGGCTTCACTGACTGTCGCCTGAGACGATAGACGCAAATGTACAATTCAAGAAAGACTAGATAACGATTGTGAACTGGAACAAAGCAAAATTTCAGCTGGAGTTGAGCCTACTAGAACGTCGATATGGACTAGATACGATGTGGAGTATACTGAGGATTAATGCGCAACCGGAGTTACTAGTATGGGAGTCAACGGGTAACTGTTTGGCACGTCCCGGTCACGGATGATCTTTCGCGCATTCAGCCTGTCCGGACATCAATCCACACTCTGGAAATATCAGGAATATCATGGAACTTACACGGCCAGCATAGAGTTCACGTAACCTACACGATAAAAAGAATGTCAGCATCGTATCGCCCTCGATCCTCGATAGACGACACTTGCTCCGGCCAAGCACGATGCCCACTGAGGCTATCCAATAATTGTCGTGGCCTTGAACGAGATACTTCGCTGGTGGATCAGCACCTATCACGTGTAATGGGCTGATTCCGTATGGTACTTACTATGATACCCATGATGACCGATATCATACTGAAAAAAAAGTAACACTCAGGTTCATAGCGAAAGAACATACTGGCTTACCAAGTAAATGCACCTGTGTTCATGCAAACGATCGCTAAATCCTGAATGATAGTGCGTTGCCTCTGGAAACCGGATTTCCACAGGTACTTGAAGACAGCTGTTGTGATCATCAGATCACACGCGGTGATGAAGCAAGAGGCGGGCAATATCAGCTAAGAAAGTTGCACAAAGCAACGAAGTTAGAGGCGCCTCGATACAATACATGCACCTCACTGGACACGTGAAAAGAAAAGTGATCGATCCAACCCGAACGCTGTACAAACATTTAGCGTTTGTCAGGATGCGGCCAAAGGGTATACGAACACTTCGCTGGTGTACCCTAAGACGGGACACTTTCAGTCAAACCCAAGTCAGTCCCGTGAGAATACATACACAAGCCGATTGCTGGAGAGGTACGCGAGTTAGAGAAACCTTCGTTGTCACAATAATAAATTTACCAAGTCCCATAAATGCTGTGAAAAGCTGCCCGAAAGAAATCAGATCTTGAAACTCGGTATCTTTATGATCGGAACTGACAATAGCAAAGCTGACGAGCTTATTCTTCCCGCTGACTATGGACAACCATTACCTGTAAGTGATTTGGTCTAATGACGATCACTCACTTGTCCATATGCGACGGCAGTAAAAACTGGTCCTAGGTTTAATAAATGATAGGGTGCAGAAGATGATATCTACCTACCACTCCACGGAAAAGGTGATAATATGCTGTCAGTATTTTCAATTAGCACGATACTGGACACGTTATGTATGATCTCACGTTGAGCCATATCACGATCTCCGGTCCGATACTATGATTGGCATCGGAAATCGTATAGTAGAAGACACTTACATGCGCACCCCTGCAAGTCATGTAAATACAAGTCGACTGCAACTCTACGAATCTGGGGCTTACCACGGTACATCGTGTGCACAGATCCGGGAGTAGTTGTGATGACATCCCACGAGGCTCATCCAGTATACTTGAGTGCTCCCAATCACATGAATGGTATCTGCTATGCTGGCAAAGGCACTGTCGATGCATGGAAACATATGCAAACCATACGACCTACAAGATTACAAACACCTAATTAACACGTCAGCTGTATAATGATGACAGACAACACTACACATACAAATGCTCTGATGGACGCGTGGTCGTTTGGGAACCAATATGTGTAACAGATCGATTGGCCCAATGTAACACCATACATGCTTTTTAAAGCGTCAGATCTTCAGGATAAGAGCAAACCAGAATACACCCACAGGCAGGATACGCCGAATCCTGTTCAGATCTGTGAGCATCCAGCATCGGAAGGACGTTGTTAACAATTGCCATACCAATTGCTCCTGGGCCCCATCCCAAACCCGCCACACTATTGCTAGCAGACATAGTGGAGAAACGCACAAAGAGTCCTGACCGCAAGGGTTCCTTAAACTTCCTTTATATAAGCACTTCACCATGCTCAGATCAAACCAAAGGCAGGGTCCCGAGGAATTTAATTCCGTGGGGTGGCACAGGGGTTACGTTGATCCACTACCGCCACGCATAGTCAACAGTCCCCCAAGATGAGAAGCTGAACCTGCAGTCGAACAGACTCGGATCTGACATGGATTGGGCGAGGACTGGCCCGAGAAACGCAAGCCAGGGAAACACAGCAATTGTATGACCATCAGCACCTTGGTATACAGGAATTCGACACGATAGATGTATCGGTTTGAATTCAGCAATGCCCGACTGTCAGAGATGTGACACCCGCACACCTACAGCCGAAATTTGGTGAGAAATTAGCCGATACAACAGGTTCCTGACTCTGGAATTCGATGCTCATAATCGAACCAGTAACCAAGACCGTTTCTATCATCTGTGCATGTTTAGTTATCTACTCAAATCAAAAGTGAACCAACGGATCATTGAAGCCTACTCCATGGAATGGAACAACGTCCCTGTCGATCGAATGAGAGAAGTCGAAACACACTCGAGAATCGGACCTTGTTTGCCAAACACAAGGAATTTTTTCTGACAGATGCCATTCCGTGCTGGTGGCTTCTCAGGAGCATCTGCTGTACTTGATGGCGGCTGGATGAGGCTGGTTAACCGAGATTGGTTCAAACGCCACTGCAGTTGGGGCTAATTAAGTAATAGTAACGGTTCGGTTTGAATGTTAATTTGTTGAACGTGTAGCCTGCCCTGATAGTCCTAGTCAATCATTCTGATCCCCACACTAGGACACACAACGGCGTTTGCAATATTTAGGATGGACCTAGATACTAGCCCCAACGTGAATCCCGAATACAAACCATTCGGGCGTAGACAAAACTTCAAGTTTATTATTCACATCTGTAACTAGTTCAAGCTTCAAGTTTAGGACGCGTACTAAATGTTTGTCCAAACTTGATATTCGTGATTCACATCGGGGCTCACATGTGGAGCCGTCCTAAATACTACAAACGCCGCTCGTATCAGCGTCCCGAAAAGCGGGGGGCAAAGCCAAGCCCTCCCACGCAATATGACTGCAGTGCCAATTGCAGTAGGGACCGGCTAGATAACGCACGGAATGCGTCGTGTTGTTCTGGACCGTGCCAGTTAGGACAGAAGAGAAAAAAAAAGTCAGATAAGTATGGGAATGCTCGTCACCATCGTCGTGCGTGCGTCGGTTCAAGTGTGTTCTACGTCCGACGCCGAACTCGGCGAGGCTGCGAGAAGGAATACGAGACATCGGTAAGAATGCAGATTGAATGTATGCTCACCAAACTGAGCGGTGTTGGGGAATCTCTCTGACGACGGATTTCATGGATTGTGGTGGCGCCCCGTCACGGAGATCTCCGGGGTTCCAGAGAGCACAGCAGAGAATGCGAAACGGCCATGACGAGACCCGTGTAATCGTCCAAAGTAAGAGCCGCTGAAAAAACCAGATTGGCGACGCAGAAGAAATTGTCTCGGACCGCAACCCGGTACCGAATTCAACACGGACATATCCCCGCGTTGGAGAATAAGGTCGGGGTTACGGTATGGACAATTTCATCGGTTTTCGGGGGGTCGTCCACAGTATTTCCCGCATCTCGACTTCAACATACGCTGGAAAATTTGTGCTTCAAGTCTGCGTTCAAGAGGAATTCGAGTCGCTGCTTTCACAGAGTTACCAGTGGCGCCCCACCCGGAATGGCAAAAAAGAGTCCCCAATCACAACATCTCGTTTTCAGGAGGTATGATCACACCTGGTCATCATGCTCTGGGAGGACGAGACCATTATGCACACTGATGGCCGTCAGGCGGCAGGATCACGGGTTTAACGTGCCACTGCGCGGATCAACGAGTCTGGGACATCGTGATGGTCCACAAGTGGTCCATCATCGCGCCCATTTACCAGCTGGAAAGATGTGCCTTAGTGCACTGATGGGTGCCACCGCCAGGTTCACCAAACGGGTTAGTCCCTGGGGGCGTCAGCGCCGACCATCCCCAGAGCACGCAGACCCTGAGCGGCAAGAGTGCGATGCACTTGGTGCGCCTCTCAGATCTCAACTTTGACGCATGGCAACATACTGCCAAGGTTCGACCCAATCCTCGGTCAGTACTAGTCAGTTCCTGAGAGATCAAGGCGATCCCAACCCACCTGTTTCAATGATTCCACAAGCACTAGCAAAAAAAGCTCAGGCGCAACAGTCGCCAAGTTCCATCGCGTCATGTGTACATTACACACCTTTTGTAGATGAAACAGCACAAACAAGTTGTGAGTTCGCCGTCTACGTGTCCACCGCCTCTCCCATGGCAACATCCCCATTCGCACCCCCGCTACCGCCCGAGACCGTAATCTCCTCGAACACGAGCGACCCTTGTTGTTCCTTAAGCCACTGCACGCTCCGTTTTTCGTCCATGAAATACGTGTAGGCGCGACGAAGGTCTTCGACGTCGACCTTGTCGGCTTTACGTTTCCGTGCGATCACCTGAGCACACGAGATCAGGTTCAAGGCGTACCGAAGGGTCGTCGAACCAGCCATCGACGTCAGGACGTTCAATGCGTCCGATGTCAGCGTCACGTCCTCTTCCTCACAACTATAATGCATCGATTAGCTCATCCTGGAGAAGACAGCGTCGAGAGTCATTACCGGATTTGGATGATTTGTTGGATGTCATCATCAGTGTAAGGCTTTGTGCTGACAATCAGGACACGGTCGAGAAGATCCACAGGGAGCCCATGTGGGCTGCGAACATTGGTACCTCGTATTCTGGCCATGCCACGATTGGATGCCATGATAACCAATGGTGACAATTCGCTTTCCAGCGCCCGGTTTAGGAATGAGAAGCACTCGATGTCAAGCATGTGGACTTCGTCGATGAACAACACCTGTAAGGAATAGATTGAGCGACTCGAACACGAATGACAGGGCAAGACCAACACCGGGAATAATCTCTGCTTTGCCTTCTTCTCGCCATTCGGCAACTTTGGTGTTTATTTGGTCTCGTAGTTCGGGTTTGATTTCGCCTGTATCACCTGCAAAGAGAGCAAGGAAACCTTGTGTTCTGCTGTTAATGACGTCGATTTCATGAAGGGAGATCGTATGAACGACTTCTTTGCGCTTTTGTATTTCGCCTTCCGGGCATTGTACAAATTTTGTCTGAAATGTGATTGGAACGATGAAAAGGCGAATGAAATGGATATAGACGTACATCTGCACCCATAGCATCGTAGTCCCTGGAACGGGCAAAAGAACGACCAAGTTTCGATACTTTGCCAGAAGTTTTATCGATGACGACGACGTCGCCAGCGAGTACCTTTTCTTTCGACAGTGCGTCAATCATTTTGGTTCCAAGATCATATATCGTCTCCATGTCCGTCGTTTTGATAGTCAATTTTCCCGTCTTGGTTGCCTGTAGAGAGCATGATGTAAGAGAATATCCTGAGCCAATATGCGGAAACGTACCCCTGTAAGACTGCGGTCGATTTGAATCTCGACAATCTCTCCCTCGATGATTTCTGTTTCCTCCTTGATTCGTACACCGATACTTCTCCGAATGGCTTGGGTGAGCGCTTCGGTCTTGGACATGGAGAGCGAAAAGACTTCGCTGGCAGCGATCATGGTAAACGGGACATCTGAGCCGAGCGTTTGTGCCATCCCTACGAGCGGGTCAGGACACATAATATCATCACCAGAACGTCGAACATGACGCACCGAGCGCGATGGCAGTCTTTCCTGTCGAAGGTGGGCCGGCGAACAAGATGGCGCGTCCAGCTATCCGTCCCTCTTGCACCATCTTGAGGATCATACCGGCTGCTTTACGTGCCTTGCCCTGACCGACCATACCTTGTGAGTTCCCGCGCGGTTCGAGTCTGTCATCGAGACCAAGGCCACGGATGTGCGAGTGCGCGCCTGTCATGTCAAGTATGAGTCCGTGGTTCATATATGTGAGGTGATTGGGACTGGCCTATCCGCTCCATCTTGGTGATGTCCCGCAACTCGGACATCCCTGCTGTGATTTGGGTAGCCTGCGCGTCGTCATACACGTCAGTAGGTAGATGTGGAATAAGATCTTGGCGAGATGTACCATTGGGTTTTTGCAAAGCCTTTGACGCGTCTGTTTGTGTAGTGCAAACAAAAACCAAACGAATTTCTAGCAAACTCTACTTA
>JBBPMD010001001.1:0-10187 GCA_038090095.1 Zangia roseola | reverse complement strand
CATAGGACTCGGACATTCCTACCCGAACGCCCAGAAAACCATTTGGCACGGCCGGTGGCTTCATGGGCGCTGGTGCAGTTGGTGCAGGTGGTGCGGGTATGCTGCCCGGCGAGCTGGCTGCCGCCGCAGGGACTCCATCTAATCTCGGCAAGGTCGGTGATTCAGGTCAGTGGTCTCTCCTATTTGGAATCCTTTCACTCATTTAGTCTCAGTTCTCGCCGATGCCGATCCTCTGGGAGTCAATCAAAATGTAACGTTTGACGAAGTCGGAGGCTTAGACGAACGTATGGCAGCTTCCTGATGTTGCACCCAAGGTTTTGATTGCTGAACTAATATGGAATAGACATCCATTCGCTCAAGGAGATGACTATCCTACCTTTGCTCTATCCCGAAGTCTTTCAGCGCTTCAATCTCACCCCTCCTCGCGGAGTCTTGTTTCATGGCCCACCTGGCACAGGAAAGACGCTCTTAGCACGCGCACTTGCAGCCAGCTGTCGTGCTAACGGGAAAGGGATCTGTACGTCTCTGGTGCTTCGATCCTTGTGCATCATGGAATCTCATGCCCAGTCATCTAGCGTTCTTCATGCGAAAAGGTGCAGATTGCCTTTCGAAATGGGTTGGTGAAGCGGAACGTCAACTCCGCCTTCTGTTTGAGGAAGCACGCAATTGTCAACCCAGTATTATCTTCTTCGATGAAATTGACGGCCTCGCTCCCGTTCGATCTTCCAAACAGGATCAAATCCATGCTTCTATTGTGTCCACTCTCCTGGCGCTCATGGACGGGATGGATGGTAGGGGCCAAGTAATCGTCATTGGTGCCACGAATCGCCCCGACGCTATTGACCCGGCACTGAGAAGACCCGGAAGATTTGATCGCGAGTTTTATTTCCCTTTGCCTTCTCTAGAAGCAAGAGAGAAGATTCTCGGTATCATGACCAAGCACTGGGAGGGGTGGACCAGTGAACAGGGAAAAGGACATGTAAAGGGATTGGCCAAGCTTACAAAAGGATACGGTGGCGCTGATTTGAGGGTATGTGGGGACATGGCGCGAAACTAACATTGCTAACGTGCTCCCGTTAGGCATTATGCACGGAAGCTGCACTGAATGCGATTCAGAGGCGGTATCCACAGATTTACAAGTCCAACGATCGTTTACTGCTCAAACCTGAGACCATTGGTATCACCCTCCGTGATTTCATGATATCTGTGAAGAGTGCGTTCCACGAGTATGCTTTGTTTCTGAACTGAAGAGCTGCTCGACAGAACTAGTGCCGTCGTCTGCACGTTCATCTTCATCCGCAGCTTCACCACTCCCCACTCAGTTGGAACCACTGTTGGCTGATACCCTACAGAAGGTTAAGGACGCCATCAACAAAGTGTTGCCCCCGAACCAGAAGCGAACAGCGCTAGAAGAAGCTCAGTGGCAGGATGACAACGAGGAAAGCGCACTTGAAAGAGAAATGTTAATGCAGTGTAAGTCGAGCTTTGGTTCTAGGCGTATGATATCCTGAGCGGGTCACGCAGCGATGGAGACCCTCCGAGTACATCGTCCACGGCTCGTAGTATGTGGTCAGCCGGGCATGGGTCAAGGATATATTGGCGCAGCCGCCTTGCATTATTTGGAAGGTTACCATATTCAGAATCTGGATATTGGAACACTGATGGGCGACTCGACTAGAGTGAGTTATATAACCCTACTCCACAAACATCGTCTTAAGAGGTCTTGCCCCTCAGACTGTTGAGGCAGCAATAGTACAATTATTCGTTGAGGCTAAAAGGCACCAGCCATCCGTGATCTATATCCCGTCTCTCCTTGGTTGGTGCGCCGCAGTTCAAGAAACGGCTCGTTCTACCGTTCGTGCAATGCTAGACTCCCTATCCCCAACCGACCCTATACTTTTACTCGCCATTGTCGACGGACCGTTTATCTCGCTTCCCTGCGACGTCCGCTCTTGGTTTGGGATAATCCGAGACAATCGTCTCACACTCCCCGTCCCGACCAACGAGCAACATGAGAATTTCTTCGCTAGCATCATTGCGGACGTTCGGCGCCCCCCAAACCAGTTCGCAGATGGTATGAAAAGAAAGCGGAGGATTTTGGAAGAACTCCCGATCGCTCCTCCACCTGAGCCGAGACAACCCACTGCTGCTGAACTGGCCGTCCAAGAGGAAACCGACCAAAGGGTCATAACTCTATTGAAATATCGTCTTGGGCCTATACTCACTGAATTGAAACGCAAATTTAAGAGATTCACAAAGAGAGCGACAGTGAGTCGATGTGAACGAAGGATAATTTTACTTCTACTCACGAAATCATATCTTGTTAGGAGGAATACGAATTCGAACTGCCTGTTCCTGTGATCACGGAGGTAGAAATTGTTGCTACCAATGTCACTATCGAAGACGAACACACAGTTCCAGTGGTCGTTGAAGATGTCCCCGTCCCTCCTCTTGATGCTCAACCCGAAGCTCTCAACGGTGCACACCCCGAACACCAGGGTGTCGAGCCGCCTGCTTCCCAACTTCAAGCGCAAGCTCAACTCCAGCTCCAGCCCCCTAGTCTGCCACAATCCCCTCCCCTGTATGACATGGATCTGGAGCACATACATAAGATCGTTCACAATGCTGCTGCTCGTGTGCACGAGGATTCCGACAGATTGCACAAGGCACAGGCGATGTTGATAGCAGTGCAAGTCAGCATGCAAGAGTTTGATCCACAATTCAAGCTAGAGTGTCAGCGGATGGCTAAGCGCGAGCGGAAGCGGCGGGAGGAGAGGAAAAAGGCCAAGGCCAAGGAAAGGTCATCTGCACCGGATGTAGAGCAGAATGGCACCTATGCCCCGGGTACTAGGAGGAGCGCGCGACACACTGGACAAGAACCGGAGATCACCATCACTGACCCGCTTCAACTTGAGAGACGGCTAAAGAGGGCACGTTCTGGTGACAGGCCAAGTGCGTCGCCAGAATCGGGTGAAGAAAACAAGCCAGAAGACAGCGGAACGCCTCGGCAAGCGAAGAAACGGCCAAGGACAATCATGAGTGACGACGAGCAGGACCCCCTCAATTTACCTGGCCTCGCCTCACAACAGCCAAAACCTTCGATAGTCAGGTTTGCTGATCATGATGGTCAACCACACCAAGATCAACCCCCTGTTGTTCCGGCACCACTTCTGCCGGCTTCTCTACCCCTACCGTCCGTCGATGCATCCCCCGATGCTATGGCAGTCGATTCTCCGGTGCCCCGGCGCACAGGGTTCGACCCAACGCTCTTGAACCCGCTACCACCGGACGAAAATGTGATGTTCCCTGTGACCCTCGCCCCGTTGCTCAATGGCACCGCTCCCGGTACCGGCAGTCACAACACGCCACCACCCCAACCAAACGGTCACCCACAAACACCTGTCCAGTCCCACCCAGCGCAGCCAACGTCCCGGACGCCGAGTGCGCCACCCGTCCCGGATCTGGATGTGTTGCCCGTCATTCCCCCGCCGCGCGAGCCTACGCGGTCTCCTACCCCTCTTCCAGACTTTAATGTGAACGAAAGTACGCTGCTGGACCTCCAGGATCAGCTCAAGACACGCACGAGCCAGCTCTCTGTCGAGCAACTCGAACAACTCCGGGCGACGTGTCTCGGCAGTGTATGGCGTCACAGGACAGAGTGGAACAGGGACGCGCTCGTGGGGGAGTTATTGGACGTCTTGAATGAGTTTCTGGAGGATTGCGCCACGGGAGCGAGGGAGGCTGCGTTGACGTCGCCCGCCGAGGCTACCTGTTAGGTTGGCTTATCTTTGTCGTAGATTATTCGCTTTTATGTCTTACTCTTTTCTCGACCCTTGTATCTTAATCCGTTCCTACTAACTACTGTTTGTTTATTGCCCTATGACATTTCGGATCCGACTTGAGTGATTTTGAACATATTCCGGGCACGTGTGATGTCCCTAAGTCACTACCATCTTATCATAGGCTAAGTGCACAATGGCATAACTACTGCAAACAGTATTACTAATCAAAACATACAGTACATTCATATCCGTAGCAGTACTTCGAGGCATGTCTACTGTATGAGAGACAAAGGGAGGCAGAGGATGTTCAACGCTTCGCCTTGGGCTTTCCCTTCCCCTTTGGCTGAGTTTGCTTACTCGACTGCATCATCGCCGACTTGAGCGTCTTTTTCGGTTTGCTCGCCGAGATGAGCTTGTCTCCGTTAATGTCGTCTTCCTTGCTGTGTTGCTTCTCGTCGTCCGACGCGTCTGGTATCTCGTCGTCGACCTGCGTCGCCAGCTTAGCATCACGTCACAAGTCAGGATTGGGATACATACATCAAAGGCTTCCTCAAGGTCAGGCGCAGGTCCGCCGGCCAGTTTCTTCGGCGCTTTGCCCAGATCGGTCGCTTTATAAAAGGGTATCGGATGTTCGCTCGCATTGTACCTACCATGGATGAGCACAAAGAAAGTCCAGGAGAGCAAGCCTCACTTTTTAGTAAACGCGGCCTTGGTCGCTGCTGGTATTTTCTTTAACACCAATTCGTCCCTGTTCTGATCGACGCCGAGCTCGACAATTGTATCCCAGTCCTCGCGCGAAAGGTAATACTCGTCCATCCGCTCAATGACGTCGTCAACGGCCGACTACAGCAAGATGAATTAAGCACGACTGCAACAAAATGGACAAGACCCACCGAGCCCTCGTCGACAAGCGGTCTCACGATATGGGGGGACAACGCTGGAACATAAGACTGTCGTATCTCGGTCTTATCGCCCGATACCTTGAGGCGCATGTGGATCTGGACTTCACCAAGTTGGCGACTCAGTTTTGCTTGTTTCGAGTTTTGGCCGAGCCATCTTGAGATCACTCCACATGAGCAATGAAAAATGTTATTCCTCTGCTCGCGACGTACTGCGGGAATGTCATTTGGTTGGCACCACCATAACCCATACCACCTCCAAACAAGAATGAGGCAGGTCGAACCGTCGAGCACACTGCATGCAGTGGCATCAATGTCCAGTGCTGCTCAGGTCTTAAAACAGGACAGGATGAGCGACCAGTCATCTCAGGCAGTGATATACGCAATACGAACCCGTGTATAAGGGCGTCGACGAGATCAGCATCAGATATCGACGACGCTGCTTTCTCCATCAACTCAAGATGCTTCAAGGACTTTGGTGGACCCGTAAGGTTTCTTATTTTCGCTGGCTCGGTCTTGAGGTAGTTTTCCTGTATTCCAAGATACGTGAGGTGGCGTATCGAAGCATTAAATCGAAACCCACCTGAATGAATAATGGAACAAAGGAGTGGTCATGGAAATACATTTCCATCTTGTCCCCCAACGTTTCTCTCGCCGTATGTGAGAACATGTAGGGACCCAGCATTTTGTTCGTAACATCGAAGGGCGTCAGGATGGTGTTTTTCTCGTTCATCTTGGCTCTACATCTCAAGTTTCAATAGAAAGCTCTACGGAAAATCACAGATAACCTACAGTTGCTTGCCTTCGTCAAACGTCATAGCATCATTGGATAGTCGCCAGGTTGAGAGCATGTTCAATACTTGTCGGATGTCAGACTGTGATCCTGTGATGAGTTGATCAACCACATTCGCCGGGATGTTCATCTTCTCCCTGAGTAAAGTAACATCAGCCTCGGTCTCGTTTGAATCGTTGGGCGGCGAAAACCCACTTGAACACGATGCTCAGGATGCGCGATCGGATTGCGGTTGCCTCGGGTCTGATCCAGTCAGTCGTCAGATAAAAGATAGGATCCTTTTGCAATATACCTTCGGAACGGAAGATTGAACGTGTTACCCTTGAGCGGCTTCAATTTCATAGCACCACCGTCGTTAGCAATGCAGATGATCGGAATCTGAGTGTCCGAGTGACATTGGTCGAGGTTCCCTTGCGTGCAGGACAGACCATACCTTTGTCTTCTTGATTAGCGCGTTTAGAGCACCGACACCTCCACGGTCTCCTGCAGACATCCCATCGACTTCGTCCATGATAAGACAGGTCTTGTCGGTAATGGTCACACCGAGCGCATTCGTTGCCTGATGTCGAAATACCTCAGTCATCATACCACGCACCCCGCCTCACGTACATACCTCTTTCCCGCCCATCCAGTGATCCAGCGACAAGTTGCTGATATTCATACCGTTCTACCAATGGGGTCAGGAAAGCTTAGGACGCATTCGTCGCACTCACCTCGACGAGTTTCTTACTCCGCGCATCGCTCGCATTGAGTTCGATTGGCGTAAACCCCTCCAGCTTCGCACAAAGATGTGCGCTCGTGGTCTTGCCAATGCCAGGCGGACCGGATATGAGCACGGCGCGGAAGATGTTCATACCGCTCTTGCCAGGCTTCTTAAAGTCTGCTTTCAAGCTCGACGGCCTGCACCCCGCGCATGAGCGACAAGCGACGGATTCAAACGGACGCAACGAACCAATCGTGCAACCATTGCTGCAACTTCTCCACCTGACCCTTGTTCCCGCAAATCTCTTTGAGGGTCTGAGGCGCATAACGCGTTGTCCAGAGCTGCGATGCCACGTCCGGCATCGCACCGGCACTAGCACAAAAACGAAGCACACCGAGGTGGTCAACACCAAACCCGACGCGCCACGAACACAAACGACAACACACCCGCTAGCCGCTTTCGCCTTGCCCTCCTTCGCCACTTGCTTTTCGCGCTTCTCGAGCTCCTTGGCGGCAGCCTTGATCGCGTCCTGTTCCTTTGCCATCTTCTTGCGCGTCTTCTCGTCGAGCGAGGCGCCACCAGGACCGCCAGGACCGACCCGCGAGCTGATGAGCGTGAGGAACTCGTCTTCGGAGAGGGTCTTGATACCGTGTTTCTTGATCGCGTTTAGCTTGGCTGGGCCGGCGTTGTCGCCGAGGACGACGTAGGAGGTCTTGGAGGAGGGTTGAAGGGTGACACGACTGTTGGGCATGGACACGGTGAGAGGGTAGACGCGGGTGTATGGGCAGGCTTACCCGCCATAGCGTTTGGCGAGGTCGATGGCCTCGTCGCGGGAGAAGGACGACAGTTCTCCGGTGAAAACAAAGGAAAGACCGAGTAGACAGTCGGGCGATTTTGGCTCTGGCACAGTTTTGGAGCCGGGCGCGCGCGGACCAGCAACTTTGGCGGCTTTTGCAGCGGCCCAGTTGAACTTGGAGGACGGGTTTGGCATGACGGATCTGGTCAGGAGTTCACTTGACTTTTTCGTACACTTTGTAAGTATAGTGAATTAGGATATCATATCAAAAGTGTAGTAGCTACTAGTCACTGTCACTACTGTCACTGTCGTCATCCTCCTCCTCCTCCTCCGTCGAGCTCTCATCATCATCGCTCTCCTCGACCGCCGGACCCTTCTTCACCGCACCTCCCCGCATGGCCGCCATCTGTCCAGCCAACGAGTCCTCTTCCGGATCCGAGATCACATCATCCGGCGTCTGCTCTTCAGCAGCAGTCGCCTCGTCAACCTTTAGCTGTATCATGTCAATCAGCAGTCGCTCGTGTTCGTGACAACAAATGACCCACCGAGATCGGTCGACATGTCTCTTCTCCAACGATAGTGTCGCTCACAATATAGACCTTCCATGTAAACAGTCCGGTGTTCGGCGGCGCCTGAAATTGGATCTTGTAACACCTGTGGTTCCGTGCTCTCGATGGGTCCGAACGAGGGACATCACTAATCTTGAGGGGTGGGACCACAATGCGATTCGATTTATCGTCTGCAAGCACAATCCACCATCCAGGCTTACGGAGCTGTCGCTGCTTGTCAGGAAGGTACGTCAACAGTAGTTTTTCACGCACCCCAGGCCAGTACGGGGCGTGTGCATATCCTGCGCCATCAGCGTCAATTTCCTCAGCGTCTTTCCGGGTATTCAAAAACTTTTCATCAATCTCGTCATTCTTTTTGATCGACTTGGCATCCTGTACGGGGGACGGCGTAGTCGTACCAGGTTCCTTGACGCGCAGCTTTACCAGCAGGAACACGATGGATGATGGTGTGACCAAACGTTCACCAATCACTTGGACAATATCTAAGTCTCGAAACCCACATAATAGGAAACACCTACCCTTGAAACCCATATCAACAATCTCTAGGGTTCCCCAGCTCTCGAGTGCCTTGCTAGCTTCAGGAGCACGCTTGTCACCACCCTCCTTCAACTCGCGCACAAAGGTTGCAAGATCCTGCTTTCCGGAACTCGAGGCTGTCATGTCAAATCCTGGCAACTGCGCCTGTATCGGAGTAGCCTTTCCGGGAACCAACGCCTGTGCGAGGTATGCGTGGAGCCGCATGGTACCAAGTGCCGGTGCAAGCCAGCTGCGAGCAGATGCAATGGTCAAGAGCGCATTTAGTAGCGTGGGTGTCTGAAGCAGCAAGGACGATTGTTCTAAATCCGCGCTCGTTAGTGCCGTCTCGAGATTCAAATCAATCAGCAGAAGCGTACCTTGTTCCAGTGCCTTCGAGCCTAGATCCAGCCGCAAAAAGTGAGCGTAGAGCAGAGTTAACGCCCTCCGAGCCTTTGAATCGTTGTCGCCATTCGCAACGGCCTTGTTCATCTCTTTCCACTCATCTCCTACTCTCTTCTCAATCTCTTGTTCTACCTTGCCCAGATCACCTACATTCTTGACATGCGACTCATGTTTGAATGCGGCGCCAATAACCTTGACGATGTCGCCAATAGCACTTCCTTCTTCCACACCCTTCCAGAAGCCTTCTGCGGTCTGCGTCTCGATGCCATCCTTGGTCTTTCCCTTACTACCGAACCACCAACGTCCGACCATAGCAGGCAACAGACCACCAATTAGGAGCGCATATAGACCTAGAACCCAAATGTTGTTCTTGCTTTCGACTATCCATGAAGGCAGCGCGATACCCATGGAAACTTCTTGACGACCGTCAGGGTGGCCATACAATTCGTAGTTGCGGCGAATCGTCTCGTCCGTGAGACTACCACGGGCCTTGAGTGTCACAAAAGCACAGAAGCAGGAAAAGTGCTCACGATTTGTACGCCTTTGTAATGTCAACGAAGCGGTTGGCGATCTGTTCGACCGTCTCATTTACCGCCGCTTTTACCTTGTCTGGATGACTTGACAGGGACATTAGGGCAAGGTAGACACAGGGTGCAGCATAATACGCACTAGATTTTAGAGAGCTTTTTGAAGAGTGATTTAATTTCCTTCTCTGTGGCACCCTGTTGTGATAGATGAGTATAGGTGAAGCACGGAACAATGAACACGTACCGTAGAGACTCCCAATATTTCGTATGGATTGTACACGTTGCTGTCTGACTCGGCACCACGCACCCTGTATGCCAACCAGGCAAAGACCGACCATCCGACTAGTAGGAATACCGTTCTACGACAAGTTGCAGATAAAACGATTCACTCGAATGCACAGTACAGAAGCGCACCTTTTAGTGAGCTTGGGACTGAATCCGTTGGCGGCAAGAATTTGTTTTCTGCGATCCAGGCAGGGCGTGCACTGACACCCTTGTACGTCTTCTTCTGGTCGTTCTGTGCGACGGAGTGGTCAGCAGTGCATGTATGCGTGGTGACGACCGGACTCACTGGCGGCGACGCGCAGCACGGCCGAGATTGAGAGGGGGACGAGTATGAGGGCGAGTACAGAAATGGCAAAGTAGGCGGCCATGTTGCCAGCCTCGTCATAGTGATAGTTGGCCATCGTGGCCGGTCGAAAAAGTCGTAATGCAAGTCGGACACGCGAAACTTTTGACGTGGCCGTCCCGTCGACCGTGCGAAAACGACACTAACTACCACTAGGGGTTTGACTAGTACCACTACCAACTACCTCAATAATGTCGACCGCCCACAGACCGACATGGGACCCCGCACAAGCACGAGACGTCAAGGGCGGCTCGCGACAGTACTCGGTGCGCGACATGGCCGCGTATACGAAGCTCAAGTTCCGGTACGTTCGCCATCACATGCGCTACCCATACAGCCCTGACACGCGGGAGCTAGCCAGCCTGGTCAAACGTCCACCAGTGAGGTTGCACGGCGGGATCTCCGAGCGGAACTCCTCGCCGCAGAAGAAGAGGCCCAGAACAAAAAACGCAAAGCCGAGGGACGGCCACCCGTAGCTGCTATCACTGCAGGGTCGAATGGGGACGCTGCTGCTGAAGATGAGGAGGTTATCAAGCGGAGAAAAATGTTGCAGGAGGCGCTCGAACTTGACA
>JBBPMD010001000.1:0-10213 GCA_038090095.1 Zangia roseola | reverse complement strand
AGACGTTTCTTGCGCGTTTGACACTGGATTCTGAGTAGCTAGCGGCGTGTATGCATAAAATGGCATGCTGTACGGTTGGCTCCCTACCGTACCCGCACCTACGCCCGGCGCATACACGAAGCCATACCTGGCTGTGTACGGATTGCTGTTCGTCGTCGTTGCTGCTGGTGGCGGGGGTGGAAGCTGAACCTCCACTCGAACCGTTTCTTTCTTACTTATCCATCGTAGAACGGGGCCCTCGATCGACTGCTTCATTACCCGTGCCTTGGCACGTTTCTCTTCTTCAAGACGTAGATAGTTTCTGTGTTCCATGATGTTTCCCTCCTCGGTATCGAGTGCACGTGCGATGAGCTCGTCTTGCGTCGGTAGTCGCGCGGTCATCTTGGTTTTCTTTGGAATTGAGGCCTAAGTGTGATGTTCGGTAAATATGAAACACGCATGCTAGCAAACGAAAAGCAGACACGCACTCGCTTTTCTTCCGCATCCTTGATGCGGTTCACGGTTGCCGAAGTGTTCATGATTGTATGTGTCCTCTGACTATGCCTCTTGGCACCTGCCGTCCCCGCCCCACCTTCGATGACTTCACCAGTTTCCGCATTGACGACGACACCGAGCGAGACACGGCGCCTAGCCTTTTGCGCTTTCGGCCGCGAAGAGGTTGATTCGGGGTTGAAGGTAACCTTCTGACGCGCGTGGGCTGCTGCAGTGGCCTTTTCAATGCGCGTACGCGCAGTCTGACGAGAGGAACGAGTAAATGAGAGAGTAGAGGTCAGATTGAGTTTTACGAATACGCACCTTTTGCACCCTGCGTTCCTCGTCTCGAACGGCTTTATCCTCTTCGACCTCCTCTTGCCCTGCCTCTTCGTCCGTACTCGCGAAATCCGATTCGAAGACGTCCTCTTCGTCTGTCAAATTACAAACGTAAGCAGCTTTAGTTGGGAGTGATGTGAACAAACGGTTATACCTTTCTCGACGATAAAATCAATGTCTTCTTCTGGTTCTTGCGGTTCCTCGAGCGCGAGCTCGGCCAGAGCTACCTCCATCCTAACGGTATATAATCAGCACTTGGATTGGTGATGACAGGGGACCCACCGATTCCCGGCCGTACTCCTCCTCGACCTTCGTGAAACCAAAGTTTCTTCTTCAGCTGCCATGTCTTCGATGTTGTACTCGCTTGGATCAAAGGTAAGCGACAACTTTCGAATCTAACAATACCAAACAACGTTCTTTGTCATTTGGAGCCTTCCAATAATCCTAACTCATCAGAATTAGCGAGTCTTATAATTTCATGTGCCAACTCCGGTCGTCCAACTTATCCGTGCCACGACTCTCGTTTCAAGGCATCTCAGCCCCTCGCCGAATCTGAGATGGACTTGCGAAGTGCTAACATCACCATGCACCATGTTACGGGCGAAGTTACAGTCACTCGAGTCATGAGAACCGATTAGTACGAGGGCGCACTCACACTCGCACTTTCGGAGGTGGCGTCGATGAAGAGAACTCAATAGAGGTTCCACGTGCGAGGATCAAATATTGACATTGGCAGAGACGACTCGACCAAATCAGAGCGTCAGGGTAACGGCTTTCATCCAAAACGTCTACTAATGATTTTCACAGTCACGACCGGTGAAATTTGACGGTGATCAAGTCGAATTCTTCACCACCCGAAGAAACTTGTTTGGAATAATTAGCGGTCGATGTCAAAGCTCGTGGATGGACCAGGATCGGACCGGGGTCAGTAGCGAGAACAATGGCAAAATCGACCATCAAGGTGGACACGTCAAAGCTCAATGTGGTCTTGGTGGACCGGGCTCCTATGGGACTATAAAACATGGTCGGTTCCAGCCTTGAACCATCTAACTTTTCCACTTCCTTCGCTCTTACTTCTGCACACGCACTCTCCAGAATGTCACCCACAGCCGACAAGCCCATCGACGACTCGGAACAAGCTGGTCAATGGTCGATCACTACTTCCTCCGAGGTTTCGAATGCAACGCGACCAAGCCCAGTTTCGTGCCTGCCCATCGACATTCTCTTAGAAATATTCCTCATCTACGTCCAATGGTCCCACTACGACTCCGATTGGAGTTGGGGAATCGCGCAGACACCTCAGTGGCTGCATGTGACACATGTGTGTCGCCATTGGCGAGAAGCGGCCTTAAACTTCAAGACGCTTTGGAGCTACATGTTTGTAGTGTCCCGAAACTGGACCAATACACTTCTAGCCAGGTCTGGGGACGTGCCCTTGCGGGTCCTCGTTTATTTTTCAGGGAAGAATGAAGAGCAAGCGACGGATTTTATGCAGCAAGTCATTCCACACGCGGGGCGGTTCCAAGAGTGTTTCCTAACCCTTTACTCTTTGCATGTGGGGAGGTTTTTTCCTGCGATGTCATTGCAGTCTGCAACAATTCTACGGAGACTGAAGATCCAGTTGTTACCCGTCTTCTATACCCCCTTGAACATCGAGGAGGAACTTGCCGAGGATGCTGCCGAGGATACTCCAGATGTTACCAAGTACACCCTCTTCAATGGCGATCTTCCTGCACTCTGCGAGTTAAATCTTGAGAACTATCCTCTTTCGTGGTCTCCGCACACACTCGGTACAATCAAGGTACTTCGCCTCCATGACATCCGTTACGCGCATCGACCTACCATCATGCAACTCAAGTCGATCCTCAGTGGGATGCCGAACCTCGAGCGTCTTCAAGTTGCGGTCCGAGGTGGTCGCTCCGACCCAAGTCTTCTCGATGCCGAGAGAGTGAATCTCCCCCGACTCACCTTCCTCATGGTCACCGGTCACCTCTCTACAGTCGCTTGTTTTCTGTCTTGGCTTGAAATTCCACTCACGGCCCGCCTTCGATTAGGATGTCGTCTCCGACCTGTCCCCGACGAGGATGACTATGGACCATTCTTCGCATTTCTCTCCCGCATCTTTGGCAGATGCCCGGCCGGAACTTCCTATGTGCCCAGGGTCTGGGATACGCTGATTGTGCGTCAAACAGATCTTGTAACAGTGAGGCATTACATGCACATCGCCCTCAGAAACACCCAACAGGGATGCGGGCAACCCGAATGTTGTTACTCACTCATGGGGGAATGCGGTTGCGACATGCCATTGAAGCTTGAGATCGGATGGCCCTCCGGACTCGAACGTTGCCACAACCTGGTCTTTGGCATATGCCGTAGCATCTCTCTCGCACCCATGCAGAAACTCGTCGTGGCGAACTGTGTACTCCCACAGCAATTCTGGTTCGATATCATATGGCATCTTCGCAACCTACGGGCCATCAAATTCGTCCAAATCAATTTCAAGGATATCCTCGATTTGTTTGCGCACCCTGCGCGCCTTCCCCCGGACCACGTAGATACGCCACCCAGCCAACGTGGTCCCCAGGTATTTGTCCAATCACTGGAGGAGCTGTCTCTTTGCAGCATCCCACCGATCGATAGGAAGGTTCGATGCGGAGGCGATGAGATCAGACACGGAGGGAAACAAGTGGAACGTTTCTGCAACATACTCTCTCAGCGGTCCATGGCAGCCGGTGTTTCGTTGTCTCGTCTCGTCATCTCTGGACGGACTCCATTTATTGCACGGGAAGAGGCTAGGCGCCTTGAAGAGGTGGTCGGGCAGGTCGTGGTTCCTGGAGGCGCCCAACTCTTGCCGGAACGTGTGGATGTGCATTGTGACGATTGCAAATGGCCCGTGACAGATCCATGAAATAAGTTGGTCCTGTCGTTTTAGGTGGTTTCACGTAGTGTTTGAATGACAATAGTCGCTCACACGAGTCACAAATAAGGGATACGGACATGCGGGATGGGCTTGGTGCGTGGAGTGGGGGAAATTGCATGGGGTATGGCCGCGGGTCGGTCGGACTTGTATCATGCGAGTGGGTCGGAGACCATATCTAACTTGGGCTTTCAATTTCTGGACTCTATCGATCTTCTGATTGTTTAGTATCAACATAATTTGAAATCACTGTTTGTTCCCAGAGTCGCAGTGGTCCCCAAGTCACCATCATGGTTACTCGTCACACAACTTGAACACAAGGGCATACCATTTTAACACACAGTGTCTGTGTACGATGTCAGCGTCGTGTGGGTGGCATATAAGTACACGTATGAACCGTATGACGAGAGAAGTCAAGGTATACGTGTCACATCGTTTGCGCTCGAGATCACTGGTACGTCTCTGAATCCTACTGGTATCCCCGAGCGGTGGTCACGACAGAGTAATTGGTCCATGGTAATTGCAGGACGTGAAGGCTCACTGGCAGCGCGCAGTGTCCACCCTAGTGGGGTCAATCCCCGGGCCTACGCTTCCAAATAACAATGATCATTCACATTAGTCGGTGTTCGGTGGGAAATCGTCACCGAATGGACTTTCAGTCATATTTAGACTCCATCAACCTTACTTGATTATGTGCAAATCATCAACGGAGAGCTTTGTCGAGGCAGCGAAGAGCTGAGAACACGAGATCAGGATTCCGGTGACTCGGAAGTCTAGGGTCCGCGCGCGGGGGCACAGGCTAGTAGGTACGTCACGATATCGTTGTGAAGTTACTCAATATCAACCCTACCCTATGATATGTAAGATCCTGTGTCCAGGGGATTGGGATTGGTCATAACGAACTTTGCGATTCAAGGTGCACAAATTGTAAATGCTACTCATCCGAGGCTTTGGTTCCTTCCATACAAGCAGGTATAGTACTAAGAGACTGAAAGTAACAATTATACTAGGACGTCCTTCCTCCTCGCTGTTTTGCCAGCAAAACTGAAAAGAAGCAGAAAACATTAAATTCTAAACCGTCCGGCAATTACTGGTAGATGTTCAGCGAGTTAAACGCAAAGTACGCGTTGGAGAACGCCGATGGGTTATTGTTCACGTAATCTGTCATAACGAGTTGACTTTCATTCCTAAAGGAGTGCTTGGTTCGAAACCTACCGACACAGGTCGAAGGACATCCAGACGAGGAATAAACACTACCAGCCCAATCTCCACCTGCGAAACCGAGTTAGCGAACCTAGTACGGAACGCTAAAGTATCACATACAAAAGTCCAGGTTGATGATGATATTCATCGGTCCGAAATGAGACGAGAAATCACAATCTGTATTCGGGAAGTATGCCGCTGGTGTACCCTGATTGATCTATGAGCAACTTTTATCAAGCGTGCCATAAATCAAAACTCACCCAGGTACTGGTATCAACGCTGCCACCGGGGTTTTGGATCTCGTCAGGGACGGAAGAATCGCCACGTTGCCAGAAGTAGGTCGCTATGTAAGTGTCACTCCGCTCAATCGCGTACCTTATCAGATGAGCACACTAGATGAACGCTGATAGGAAGGGATAAACTCACCAACCGCCGCCGACCTGGTTGAAATTTGGTCCAAAACTGTTGTCGTTGGCAAACTGGACACCACATCCGGCATTACCATTAGAATTAGCATCACAGTCGGTGTTCGTGGTCGTTCTAAGACCAATCAACGATTGAGATTTGGCGCGGTTCATATGGAGAGCGGTCAGCGTACCCAGTCATTCCTTGAGATGATGGCACGGCACAATCTGTAGAACAATGAAAGACAGAACATTTAATTCGCGCGCTTAAAACACATACTTGCGCTTGTATGTAAGGTCGATTGGTTGGGTACCTGGTTGTTGACACCCTCAACGATATCGATTTCGCCCTATGCAGTAACACTATTAGATACATTGACGGTGTATATGTATGACATTACCTCATTCGGCCAATCAGCACCGAGTTCCTGGTGACTGTCAATCTGAAAGCCAATACTCGAATTGAGAACAAACGTACCCTATACACCACCAGGACAAGGCAGGAACTGCGTTAGTGAACGTCACAAATGAAAGTACGGGAACAAACCCTGGATGGTACTTCAGTATTGCGTATTAATACAGAAAAAAGAAACAACGTACAGATAGCAGGCCACGTTCCACAGCCCTCAGGCATGTGAGAGATATCGAAACTAAGCTTTATTCAGTGGATAGAAAAATGCAGTAACTGCACACTTACATCGCAACGTGCTTGCTGTACTGGGCGTTAGACATCAACCTGAACGAGTTTCGACCTGGTCCGCTAGAACTAAGAACAGTGGTATGATCTGCACGTAGAGTAACGGTGTTTCCTGAGACCGAATAAAGGCCGGCGGACTGCGCTGTCGATTCATCGACGTATGTCCTGACTCATGCTATCAGACAAGTATGTCGTCTATGCAAGGAAAGCACGTACACTCGCCCATGTGTCGGATCGGAAATTGTCTCCCACTGGAATGCACTCAAGAACGACTGTCCAGAGAGACTTGCAGTGTTCGAATAAGTTGCACCGTTCGCATACACAGAGACGGCGAACAGAATGGACGCAGGGAATAACTTGAACGATTTCATCGTCGAACGAGGGAACTAATCTGAGTATTGCTCTCGCTCCACATCCCAACGGCCATCTTTATACAGTATTGAAAAGTGTCTCGAACCTATGAGGAAGTGGTCGCCATATGGACCCAAAAGCACCGACTCAAAATCTTTCTGTGTGCTGTGTGGAGCATTGTCCTTGCCAGCAGAGCTTGTGACGTATGCAACGATGGATTCGACATGTGGTTGTCAGTTGACTTTCATAAGAGAGCGTGATGGTTGCTTCCACGCGTATCTATGGGAAGCGCGTCCTACGCGTCATATCCACTACATGCAATACCCTGCCGGAGGACGAGAAGGAGGTAGGACCCGTGTGCATAACAATGTGGGTCTAAATGATAAAGCCAATGGAATCAAACGGCATGGCTGCGGAAGTAGTTGCATCAAATACGCCCGGTAATCCAAAAACGTACCTATAACCATGTTGTACAGCTCCTAGGAGTGCGCGAAGCTCCCGTGATCAAAGACCCTGTTCCACCGGTACCGTACATTTTGGAAAATCTATGCCGGTGTGCTGCCTAGTGAAAGCGAACCCCTCAGGCCTCAGGCCTCAGGCAGTATCATCCTTGCTGCGCTGTCAATCAATACTATTACTCAGTCATGTGAGGACTTTTGCCCATCAATGGAGCCACCCGCGCGCGATATCATATCCCCATACCGGTGTTGATAACGACAGTGGAGGCAACAACCCATGAAGCCAGTGCGTGCGGTCGTTGACAAGGAGAAAGATAGCAGCACGTCGGACTTTGAAAAGGTTATTACGACGACGATAACGTAAGTACTAGCCCTCCTACACCGAGTCTATTTGACATTTGCAGAGACAAACGATTGAGGATCATCATCAAGCATTTCATGGCTGTGATCGTCACTAGGCAGACAAGGTGGTTGCGCAGGCTTTCAAATTTCAGACTCGATCAACACGCGCATCGTGTAAGACAAAGTGTCCCAGGGTAACTACTAATTTGCCTCCTTTTATCTCTCTCTCGTACTGCAAGCAGACGTCCTCCCGCTCTCTCGATGTGCTCTTACAGTACTTTGGAACGACACGAGACGTATTCGGGGGCTCTCTTGACTTACTAGTCCTCCTACGTTGTATACTGTAACTCTACCCCTTTATGCACCTGGCACTTGGTAAATATCGACCGTGTCATTTCGTCCATTTTTCTCAAAAAACCCTGATCGCCCACACTGCATACTGACTCGTTGTACACCGTGCAAGAGTTTGAATGTTGGACAGGTCAGATCGGTTGATGCATGATATTCAAAGGTGGCAAGAGACGCACACTATTATTACAAGGTCAGACGAATCGATGATCATGATTATTCCTTCGGTACGGATCGCAGATAATAGTACAAGACCGAGTCCTATGATGGCTCACGGAAGGTATTCGAAGTAAGATAAATGATGAAATCTCAATGATCGTGACATCATGATGTACTCCGAACCAGTCGTCGACATCGGAGAACCTCTCCCCTTGCGCTGCAGGCGGTCTGTAGAGTCTCGAAAGCGTGCGCTGCCAGTGCGTATCGTGAGACAGCGTTGAATATATCGAATGGAGACAGATCGATCAAACGTTCATAGCACCTCCAAACGATTTAAATACGTCAAGTTATGCACAAGTAATTACAGTCACAGTCTCCTCCAACAGAAAGTTCGCCAGTCCGTACCTTGAAGCGTGCTAACGCACACCTCTTGGTTAATAAAATAACTTCTGAGCGCTTGGACGTCTGTCTATCACTGGTAGATGTTCAGACCGTTAAATTCAAAGTAAGCCCACGAGAATTCATGGGGGTTATTGTTCACAAAATCTGTCCGGGTAATCAGATCATTCTCCAAGAAATCGACATAGACTGCACTTACCGACGCAGGTCGAAGGGCATTTGGACGATCCATAATCGACGCCAGCCCAATCACCACCTGCGAATTCAAATTATCAGTCAATGGTGTGCCCGATATAGGGCAATAGAATATCACGGACAGAAAGTCAGATTAATGATAATGTTCATCGGTCCAAGGTGAGATGCGAAATCGCATTGGGTGTTTGGGAAGTATGCTGCAGGTGTACCCTGATCAAGGAATGAGCAATTTATATCAGATATGTCACGTGACAATTACCCATTTGCTAGTATCGACGCTGCCATGCGGGTTTCGGACTTCGTCAGGAACAGATGAAGCGCCGCGCTCCCAAAAGTATATCGCTATGTAAGTGTCGCTTCGCTCGACCACGTACCTATCCGGATTAGCAACGCAGAACAACGAAGGGGGAAGATGGAACTCACCAACCGCCGCCCTTCTGGTTAAATTCATGCCCGAAACTGTTATTATCAGGGATTCGGACGCCACAACCAAGGTTGTGGTTGGGATAGGAATTGCAATCAGTTCCCACGATTTTCCTGAAATAAAGTTGGTCGCAAGCGCTTTGTAAAAAACCCAAAAAACATACCCAGTCATTTTTCGGGATGTTGATGGCATCGTGCAACCTCCAGGGTGGTTAGGAGCTGTCCATCAATCTGTGCATGATACAGTCGAACACCTACCGGGACCTGTGTGCAGGGTCGACTGGTTGGGCACTTCGCTATTCGCACCCTCAACGATATCAATTTCACCCTGGTAATAAAGGTCAGATGCATCAGGTTCTGATGAACATTGGTCGCTCACATTTTGTGGCCATTTGTCACCGACTTCCTGAGAACAGAGTCAATTCGATCAACAGGGATCACGGAGCGGACATACCCTGTACATGAAAAAGATCAGACGAGAGATGCATCAGTGACATCTAAATGCCGAGTGCGAAAAAAAAATCAAACCCTAACGGATACTTCAGCAATCCGTACAAATGCAACAAAAGCGAAACTTACAGACGGCAGGCCATGTTCCACAACCCTTGGGCATGTGGACAATGTCGAAGCTGGGATACGTTCAGTGGAGAGAAAAATACAGCGACAAACTACTGACATCGCAACATGTTTGCTGTATTGTTTGTTCGATTGTATTCTGAACGACTTTCGGCCCGCTCCATTAGGCTTGAGGACGGTCGTATTATCTCCCCGCAAGATCAAAGTATTCCCAGAAACAGAATACAGGCCATTTGATCGTGCTGTCTCCTTGTTGACATATTCCCTGGCCCATGCTATCAGACAAGTATGTCAGTGTGTCATCGGAAATCACTCACACTCTTCCATGTGTGGGATCGGTCAGCGTCATCCACGAGAACGCGTCAAGGAACGATTGTCCGGAGAGGCTTTCAGTTCTTTGATAGGTTGCAGAATTTGCATGCCCAACGACCGCGAGCGTGATCAAGGCAGAAAACAACTTGAAGGACTTCATGGATGACGATGTAGTGAGATTGGATGTTCTCTTTTTGAGCAGCAGCTCTGGCCCTTCTTATATAGTGAACCACATGCATATCTGCATCCGAGTCCATCTCCACACCACATGGATGCCAAGACACGGAATCCCCATAGTTCGAACGTCAGGTGCGGACCATTGCCCATCCGGCAGAGGTCCGCACTTGACGTTCAATCATGGGGGTTCCGTGCCTTTGGATCCACGTGGTGAATGAGGTCAATCATCTGCGCGTGCGCGTCAGTGGATTGTCATAGTAGCGATGTCAGTAGTTTCCAGATTGGAGAAGCGTACTGTACCATCACGATCAATTCATCAACCACGCCATCTGACGAGATGAAATTCCCACTTCGTCACGGCCGATTGCTGTTTTCGTAGAATATACTTGAAACAAAAATGAGTATTGAGTCTTGCAACTTATCTGCATCAGTTCCGAGACAC
>JBBPMD010000999.1:0-10226 GCA_038090095.1 Zangia roseola | reverse complement strand
AACGAGGCAATGCTTCTCATGACTCACTATGACACTTAGCCAATGGCGTTAAGAACTCTTATCTCTACCCTATGCCCTAGCACAAATAAACACAAACATGTAAAGTAGTATATATACCATGCAAACAACGCCAGAAGACTCCAGTAAAGTTTACTTGGCCTTCTCACCCATTCTACTGTCTGAGCAACACTTCCTTCATCACTTCCACTATACATTCGCTCAACTTTAGAGTGTTTGTCTCAGATAATAATTGCAAATTCTGCTTAGAAAGCGATGCATCGGACTACACGACGGGCACCGTCTTATCTATAGAAAAAGAAGAAGTTTGGCATCCCGTTGCCTATAACTCACACTCCATGACCCCTGAAGAATGGAACTATCCGGTGGCAGATAAAGAAATGCTATCGGCTATACGATCTTTGGAATTATGGCGCCACTACCTAGAAGGCGCAAAACATGAATTCAAAATATGGAATGACCACCAAAACCTACAGTGGTTTATGACACGACAAGATCTAAATCGAAGACAAGCAAGATGGGCTCAATATCTCTCCCACTTCAACTTCACCTGGCACCACAAAGCAGGAAGCACAATGGGAAAAGCAGACACCCTGAGCCGAAGGGAGGATCATGCCAAAGGAATCGAAGAGGACAATAAAGGAGTTCTTGTCATTGACCCCGCACGTGTTAGAAGCACCGTGGTCTTAATCTCCGATGACGGAGATGACCTCCTATCCAAGATTCGCGAAGCAACAATCTGACTTCCATCAGGATTTGTCAAGTCATTACAAGAAAAACAAAAATATGAAATTCTAGAGCGAAGGGTCCTAGAACACAAAGGAAAGATCTTCGTACCCGATGCACTCAGAATGGAAATTATGAAACTACACCATGAAAAACCAGTAGCCAGACACCCTGGTTACAAGAAAACTTATGAACTAATCTCATGGTCATACACGTGGCCAGCTATGAAAACCTTAATTCAAGATTATGTCTCACGGTGCGAGACTTGCGCTAGAAGCAAGACAGGCAATAAGGCCCCTGCCGGGAAACTCATACCCTTAGAGGTCCCTGAGAGACCCTGGGAGCACATCTCTGCCGATTTTATTACAGACCTACCTATGTCAAACGGATTTGACGCAATTCTCACAGTCGTTGATCGCTTCTCAAAAGAAGTCGAATTCGCACCATGCACAAAAAACACGTCTTCACTTGACTTAGCGAAACTCTATATGCAACACGTGTGGAAGCATCATGGCTTACCCACATCCATCGTCTCAGATCGCGGACCCCAATTCGCATCCACCCTCATGAAAGACTTATGCAACGCATTAAAAGTAAAAACATCTATGTCAACTGCGCATCACCCCCAAACGGATGGACAAACAGAGCGCATAAATAGGGAAATAGGACAATACTTAAGGCTATATTGCTCAGAGAACCAAGACACGTGGTCAGATTGGTTACCAATCGCACAGTTCTCATATAACGCAAAGAAGTACACGGCATCCAAGAAGACACCCTTTGAAGTCACATGCTCTTACGTCCCTAGGATGGGAATAGAACAGCACATTATGCAAGCACCTGCAGCCGAAGAATGGGCTGCAAACATGGAAAATATGCTAAAAGAAACACCTGCCAACCTCGAGAAGGCACAACAACATATGAAAACCCAAGCGGATAAGCATCGATCCGATGCCCCAAATTATGTAATAGGAGACAAGGTCTGGCTCGCCACGGACAATCTGAGGTTGCCTCGCACTTCCAAGAAGATGACCGAAAAGTGGATCGGACCATATGAAATCACTGATATGAAGGGTCCTAACACGGTAGAACTGCGATTACCCAAAACTATGAAAATACACCCTGTCGTGAATATCACACGAGTCAAGCCATATAAGGAAAGGTTGCCAGGGCAGGAAGCCATAAGACCTGGACCAATTCTCGTTACGGAAGACCGTGAGGAGGAGTACGAAGTTGATTACATAGTCAACTCTCGGATGAAGGGAAGATCCTTCGAATACCTCGTTCACTGGAAGGGCTATGCCTACGAAGACAGAACGTGGGAAAAGAAAACCAATTTGACAAACGCGCCTTTGGCAATTGCCGAATACCACAAAAAATATCCACAAAACCCACGCCCGCTTCGTAATATGACATTCCAAAAATTCAACTCTATATTTATTCAACAAGAAAACCTATGCGAACCCACGGAAGAAGATATCCCAATGAACTGGCTAGACGCTGGTGATTCAGGAGCCTCACCACAGAAGGGGGGTAGTGTTACAAACGCATCTCTTACCCCTATCTTCTTCCAACCTTACGCTTCAATGAACACTCAAGTCTTCAACCCTCAAAGGTTTTAGACCAAACGCTTACGTAATTATGCCTCATGTCAAGGCTGTTCTCGGAACTCGTTCCTATTGGCTGCCACATTGACACAGCTGATGACAGCATCTATTTAATATATCACAGATCCGATCGTGGTTAGAAGCAGTACACGTTTCCATCAAGGAACGCCCCTCTGCCACATCAATTATGACAGACCTCATGGTTACCTGACGCATCAGCATCAAGGTACTAACCCCTATGATCAGTCATCCATCATTCCTTATTGTCCAATGGGATTAATAGTAGGAATGGTACGACGCTTATATAATTATTACATAACCCCACATGTATTCGTATATAAACCATGCAAACAACGCCAGTAGACTCTATCAAAGTTTACTTGGTTCTTACACCTCATTCACTTGCCTCTTGAGCATCTCTTTGTTACACATTCCACTTTACATTCGCTCAACACTTTTGAGTGTCTGTTTCACTTAAACTTTGATACATCTTTCTACCGTCAAAAACCCTAGAAAGTAAGACCTTTGGTACAGGCTACCTTAGGAAGACGCTTGTCTGGTCATAGGGCCTCTGATACTGACAGAGAAGTTACCCTAGTGCCCAACACCCCTCAGATCTCTCACCAATCGGTGCTTCATGTCGACACTACGCTCGGCAGAACATTCGATCAAAGGGACCCTTCGTTAGAAGTAGCGCTAGAAGAGGTACAGAGATTGAGAGAGGACCTTAGAGACGACTGTTACGACGACGGTATAAGACTAGAGCACGCCACTCTAGCACATTACACAGAAGCTGCTGGTGTGAGAAGGGCGACATTCAGTTGGAGTAGCGACGAGGAGATCTTGAGACAGATTCTCGTACTACCCGCACTAAGATCACCATCACCGGTGATAAAGAAGGAACCCGAGGAACCCGAAATACTCTGGTACCCAGGTTCACTGTCTACGCTCCCATACCCCAACTCCCCACTATCAGAACTCACCCCACTCCCTTCCCGATTCAACACTCCTAGGAGGTCTGAGACCCCACAGAGAGATTTCATCGGACCACTAAACAGAGGCGAATCCCCAGACGACCCTAACCTCTATTATCCCCCATCCTACTTCCGACTATCACCTCTACCCATTGCTGCCCAACGCAACAAAAGAAAAAAGATGTTCTAATCTTGGGAGATCTTTAGGTTCGAAAACGAGGAGCAAAGACACTACCAAGGAAAGATACTCAGGCCGAGAAACGCGCTGAGAAAACCCCTCCATACTTAGAAAACCCTATACTCTACGAATACAAACATGTCCGCTCAACCAAGTTCGGTTGACCAAGATTTGGCAGATGCCGCCAACTCACACTCAAGCATCGAAGACCGATTCGCAGCAGCAATGCAAATCATAGTTTCCTTGAAGGAAACAATAAACGACTTAAGGGCGAACCGAAGCAGCAGTCCCGCCAAAGGAAAGGCCAAGATCTTTGCAGATCCAGGCATGTACGACGGCTCGATGGCCAAGTACGATGAATGGTGGACGAAGATGAACGGGTGGATCATCGCCAACCGCCACCTAATCGCCGCAGAAAGCGAGGACGCTGTTCTAGCGGTGCTATCAAGATGCAAAGGACCAAAAGTGGGCCCCTTTGCACAAATGATGATGTCAAAGATGGACTCACCTCCTCTTTACAATAAGGAAGGACTCCTCGTCTCCGGAGTTGACTGGAAATTCATGAAGACGAATATGGAATCGTACTTCAAATCAGTCAACCAAAATGACTGGGCACGGTCCCAATTGGAGACTATGAAACAAGGAAGCAAAGGCGTGGAGGACTTCATTATCAAATGGTCCGCCATGTACACCAAGGCAAACGTAGGCGACAAATACGGGATCGCCATAATCGAGAGAAACTTCTCTCCAAATATCATTCACCAGATCTTTACGACCCGGGAAAGGCCCGAAACGTTCGAAGGATATCTTGCCCTGATCAAACAGATCGGGAACGCACACGAGGCCTACTCTTTGGCCCACAAAAGAGACTCAAACGTGATGGACGTTGACAAAAATATAAACAAAGTCAATGCCACATCAAAGAAGGGGGGTAAACCCCAACAAGAATGGAAACCCGGTTGCTTCGCATGCGGAGGCGACCACCTAATCAAGGATTGCAGCAAGCCGCAATGCGGCGAATGCAAGTGGCGAGGAACCCACAAAAACTCCTGCTCGAAGTCACAGAACAAGAAGGTTCGAGTGACGAAAGACGAAGACGGCTGGTTTTCGGCCGAAGAAGTTCAAGAGGTGGTCAGGAAGGCCGTCTCTGGAAAAGGAAAAGGCAAGGCGAAAGCTGAGCCACAAGTACAGGCAGATCCATTCGCCAAACTAAGGGGCCTCACCTACGAACAGATGGCCGCTCATTTCGCAAAGGAAGCGGAAAACTAAAGAGCCAATCGGGTAATCTGGAAACCCGAACGGCTAAGAAAAATATCTATGGATGATACACTCCTCTAGACGAGGAAATTATGGAAACCTTCACCTCCGAAATCGAGGATAAACTACCTTTCAATAAACTCTTTAATTATGAAGAAAAGGCCGAGGAGCGTCTCACAGAGCGCGCTGGGGGCATCATACCCGGGCTTAATTCTCCTACCAAAAACCAAAAAAAAAAATGAAGACGGAGATATTCCAGAATCTCACAAAAGAATCCGATCAGCCGTCATCCAAGATGAACTTCTCATGGACGTACACATTGGACCGAAAGGAGGAATAATGCTACATGCAAAAGCGCTTCTGGACAGCGGAGCAAATACAATCTTCTTACATGAAGACTTCGCTAAGAAGCATAAATTAAAACTACGACCTCTCCGTTACCCAGTTAGGGTCTTCAACGTTGATGGAACCCAAAACACATCAGGTTCTATTACGCATGATGTGGAATTTATTATGGAATACCAGGGTCACAGGGAAAAGGTGATTGCCGAAGTGACCAATCTAGGCCGGAACGACATGATTATCGGCTATACCTGGCTAAAGGCGCACAATCCTGAGATTGACTGGACCAAAAAGAAAGTTATGCTACGGTCATGCCTGAACACGTGTAGAGCATTACGCGAGTTCCCATCAATCGAAGAAGAGGAAGAAGAAGAAAGAACCTATGCAGCGGAAATGAAAATCCGTAATATGGAAACTTCTATTTTCGAAACAAAAACAGAAAAGACCGCCGAGGAACTGGTTCCTGCGGAATACCACAAATATTTATCAGTATTCTCAAAGAAGGAATCTGAATGCATGCCACTGCGCAAACCATGGGATCACGCCATCGAACTCAAGGACACGTTCAAACCTAGAAAAGGAAGGTTAATTCCCCTAAACCCCGCGGAACAAGAAGAAGTCGCCGCGTTTATCGAAGACCAACTCACTAAGGGTTATATTCGACCTTCCAAATCCGAACAAACGTCACCTGTGTTCTTTGTCCCAAAGAAGGATGGCAAGAAGCGCATGGTTCAAGATTACCGATATCTAAACGAACATACGGTCAAGAATAACTACCCCTTGCCGTTAATTTCGGAGCTTGTTGACAAGCTCAAGCATGCAAAACTATTTACGAAGATGGACTTACGATGGGGATACAACAATGTTCGCATCAAAGAAGGTGACGAATGGAAAGCAGCCTTCGTCTGCTACAAGCGTGCTTACGAACCCCTAGTCATGTTCTTCGGATTATGCAACTCCCCCGCCACTTTCCAAACCATGATGAATGATTTATTTAACGACATGGAAGGAGTCGTGGTTGTCTACATTGATGACCTCATGATATTTACATCAACGGATAACGCCGAAGAACACGATAAGATCGTGCTGGAAGTTCTCAGAAGACTAAAAGAGAACGACCTATTCGTAAAGCCAGAGAAGTGCAGCTTCCGTGTCAAAGAAGTTGACTTCCTTGGAATGATCGTGGGAACCAATGGGATCTCGATGGATATGGAGAAAGTCAAGGCCGTACTTGAATGGCCAACTCCTAAAACCGTCAAACACGTTCATTCTTTCCTAGGCTTAGCGAACTTCTATCGTCGCTTCATCCAAGATTATGCAAAATTCACACGTCCGCTCCACGACCTGACCAAAAAGGATCAGAAGTTCGATTGGAGTACCTCATGTCAAGAAGCTTTTGACAAGCTAAAACATGCTTTCACCACCGCCCCTATCCTCGCTTACCCCGATAACGATTGCAAATTCCGCTTAGAAAGCGATGCATCGGACTATGTGACGGGCGCTGTATTATCTATAGAAAAAGAAGGAGTTTGGCATCCCGTTGCCTATAGGGTAGATAGGGGCCACTGCCATGACCAGTCACAGACCAGTTATGACTGATTATGGTCAGTTTTCTAATTTTTGAGATTTCTTGTAACCAGAACTAGTCTTATTTGTAACCTTGCCATAACCTGTAATCAGTTACAGTCAGTTCAGTTTTGGTTCAGTTTTGGTCTTTTGACAGTCTCAGGACTGGGTCTTCAAACACTAGTGCAAACAGAGCAAACCCCTAACCCCATACTGAGTTTTCAGACTCTGCAGGTCGTGTGTTAATCACAGCAGACTACAAAGGTGGTGAAGAAGTCACATTGAAAGTAGAGTGTGGTATTGACCATACAATTGTTGAATATAATGTTTACCACAGACTGGAGACTACTCCAGGCATCCCCCAGTGTCACACTGCCTACACCTTTGTCAACCATGACATCATTGTCCTACAGAAACTTGGTGACACCCTTCAGTCTTTTATGCACACCAATGGTAGATTTCTTTCCATCAAGAAAGTTCAGATCATTGGTCAAGGATTGGTGAGTATGTATTTGATACTGTTCCTTTTACTATCAGTTATAATCTCCTCTAGATCCAGACTTTACAGGCTGCACATAACAGAGGCTATGTCCACAGGGATGTGAAGTCTGATAATGTCATGCTTCCTCTGAATGACAAACTACAACCTTTCTTAGTTAATTTTGGAAATGTAAAGTGCTATCAAGCATTGCCAAACAGGAGGCATGAAGCATTTGAATCCTCCCAAATATGGTAGTGTGTCTGTACACTGGTTGCAACTGGTTGCAGTTGGTCTAAGACTACAGTCTTTTTATTTCAAAAATCAACAACTAACAATTGTAGTCTGGTTGTGCACTAGTCCAGTCCAGTCCAGTTGCCAGTCTTTTCAGTGGTCCTAGGCTGGACTTCAAAACACAATTTACAGGTAGCCCATATAAGTATAGCTGGTCTTGAGGGTGCTTTTTTATTGTCTTGTTTGTTCTTGATTTAGTGACAGGTAGCCAACAGCTCAGCAGGTCAACATCTAGTTGGAAGTTTAGAAGTCTGGCAAAATATTGCACACATACAATAAATTTGATTGTTTTGAACTCAATGCTTGGAATGAAGGTCTGACCAAGCTCTGCAAGGTCAAGCATGTTGACTGTAACTGATTTTGACATTGACACAGCTGATTCTACTATTACATTGATGTGTTGAGAGTTGGACTCCATTTAGAAGATGCAACAAGTTGCTCTATGTTCTTGGAGTAGTTGTATTTCATAATATTTAATATTATTTTTTTTGTAAACATAATGACTTGGCATAGTCTGTCTGTACACCTGCCACCAACACAACACTCATTTGTCTCAGAACAGCTCAATGTCACCAGGAACACTTGAGGAGACTATTGCTAGGACTTTGCACTACCTCAATGCATCTCAAACAGCTGACAGCTTTGGTACAACTGTTGAAGACTAGATAGAAGAAATTGAATCATGGGTTAATGAATTCAATGTTGACAAAGAACTTGAAGAGGGAACACTCCAGGACAAAAATACACACTTGGATGACAATAAGATAACACTTCCTTGATTCAATGTCTGACCAGGGCTATAATATTGTAAGGTGTCAATCACCTGCCAATGGACTCAGACCAGTGTACTGCCAACTTCAAACATGTCTTAAAGGGTGTTATTATTGATACAACACTGTCAAACTAATGTTAAGAGTAGGAAAACTCAGAGGGAAAATCTAGCCAGACTAGGATTTGAATCTGGGACTCCCCAATAGTACTGGGATCATCTTAACTACTAGACTACCTGGCCTTGTCACTGTCTGAGGTGACTCAATAGATTAGTATCCAACAAGTAAGTCATCTAGATGCCTATACCAATCAACTGTGTACTAGTAAAGCTAGCTCAGAGATATAACTTGAGATTTCTAGCTACTGCAAAGTAGGCTGTATATAAGTAGTAGCGAGTGTGACTTGGAGCTCTAACAAGCATTGGAATTACATAACATTGAGTGATCTCATCACATGTCTGCTTGCATCAGATTTGACTACAGATTGAAAGCTTGAAGCTTGAACACTTGAGCACTCTTAGATCAAGTTAATGGTGAACAGTGAGCACAATCATGCAACATCTTAAAGTAGAACAATGGTATTTTGTCAACAGCTGGCTGTTCAGCTGAAGTCCTCTGTCAAAAACTGGAGTGTGATTGTAGAGTTATATGTATACATACCTTGAGTCCTTTGTCAGAAACTGAAGAAAGTAAAGATGGAGGAACTCCAACTAGGAAATAGTGTGGGTATACCCCAGGGTATCTGAGGTGGTACCCACACTCATACCCACCAATATATCTTGTGGGTATGGGTTTGATGGTGGGTTAGAAAAACTCAATCCATACCCATACCCACACAGACCCATATCATAATGCAATCTCTTGGTTGGACTAATTTGGTAGATACCCACTGCAGGTATTGGTTGATTACAGTATCCATCATGGTGGGTGTGGGTATGGATATGGGTATTTAAAAGCCTGACCCATACCCACACTCATTGGTACCCATATCCACAACCCACATGGGTTACCCATACACACACAGTTCCCTAACTCCAACTGTTAAGTAATGTGGAGCAAATGCAAACAACTTCCAAGTCAAGTAAGTCACCTGAAATGCTCAAAGTGCACCATATTCCATAGAAAGACCTAGAGAGTCAGCTGGGATTATATCTATCATATATTGAGCCATGACATGAGACCATCTCACATCTCCTCCACCACTTCATGAGTACATGAATCTATAGACCAATCCCAAACCTTGTACAAGAAATTTGAAATAAGTTTGTATTCTACTCAAAAGTCATTGAAGTAGCCCTCATAGAGAGTGAAAAATGAAACCATTGCATAGCCTCTCATTTCAATCACAAGCTATACATAGTTGAGTGTCAGCAATTTAAAGAAGGAAGAGACTTACCACAGTAAGAACAAGTGACATTGTCTAAATGTTCATGGGGATCTCCATAGTTGAAGCATACAATGTCAACTGGACTGGGTATTGGCTCAGAAGCTGGCTGAGGGGCAACAGGCTCATCAGGAAGCAGTCTGGGAACTACAATCAGCATATGGAGTTCTACATCCTCATCATCATCATCAACAGGAGGAAGAGGTGGTGGAGGCAACCCCCTAGGAGGTTGAATCCCAGGAATACCTACCAGATCATTGTCCTCTTGTAAATCATCACCATGAGGTACTATCTAGGAATCCATGGGAGTAACATGTTAGCTTTTTGATTGTGTACTTCATACATTTTCACTACATTACCTCATTTAGATCTTATACCACCTTGTGGCACATTGTTTGCTGTTGCTTTACACTACTTTACAGTTGGAGTTCCTCTGTCTTCACTTTCCTTAGTTTCTGATAGAGGACTCCAGCTGAGCAGCCAGCTGTTAACAGGTTGTGAGCCTTGTACAGTGAGCAACAAAACCGTTCCAATAACTTACCCTAACACAGTGCATGAGGTGTGCTGGATGCATGTGTGGGAATCTCGCTTAGTATTGGTGTGATCAAACAATGTACAAACCCTTGGCTACA
>JBBPMD010000998.1:0-10243 GCA_038090095.1 Zangia roseola | reverse complement strand
AGACTTTATGAATGTCAGTTCATGTATAAAACCACCACATTGGTACATAGAACATTGACATTCATAAAGTGTATTAATGGAGGTGCCTTTCAATGGGGCTATCAATGTAGACAACAATTATTGTTCCTCCAAGGGTCTGATGAGATTAATGGCTAGCAAAAAAATTGGAATTGGTTGCTAAGGGCTCAACTATTGGCAAGGATTACAATGTATGTAGAAGAGTCCACTTTATCTGCTTCACCAATGTCACATCTTCAAACACCCTTTGCTTTTCCACCACTCTCAGTGATATGGTTTTTGTTGGAGATGAGTATTTGAGATACATGTCCAGTCTTCTTGAAGTATACCGGAATCAACTTGTTAATATTTGGCTGATTATGTGAACACTGGACAACACTTGTTCACTTCCAGTGCCACTCTGTGAATTTTTTCAATCTATGTGTAATTTACAGTTAGTTGTATTCAATGAATAAAAATCTGGAACATACAACACTTGGTTAGGTTTGCCAGTGGGTTTGTGATTCTGCATCTGTTTCATGTTGGAATTCATAGTTACCCAATGTAAGAAGTTAACATAGGTGCCCTCAAATTCCTTCTTAGCCATGGAATAATCCTGGAGATCCCAAAACATATTTCCAAACACAAACCACAGAAAATCAACCACCAATATAAGGTCACAATTGGCCAGATCAGAGTTGAGGCTGACAGAACCCTCAATGAAGCATTTCTTGCTATCTGCACTTTTCCAAAGAACATACAGATCTTTGGTGATCAATCAGAGAATGCAGTTGATGAGTTCACCACATGTCCCAACCTTGATCATACCATTCTTGATCTTGCTCTGCAAAATCATCAAGAATGCTGTCAGAGCATCATGGTTGTGTAATAAGGATGCTGCAGTGCAAGACAAGAATGGCTCTGATGGGTAACTGATGTAAGTCCATGAGCAATCCAGTGTGGTGGTTGTGCATATCCTAAGGTGGCTCTCAATGGCAGACTCAACATATTTAACAGTGCTCTGATGGTCAAATGAGATTTCGAGGGCAAACCTTTGCCCAAGAACTGCCAGTGCATGCTCTTCATTCATGGGGTCATAGGCTATGACTCTACACAATTTGTTCTTGGTGAGTTTAAAAGTGTCTGACACTAGGAATTTTTCAGATTGAGAACACCATCTGTTGGTAGTAAATATTTAGCACATGGTAAGGATGTTGATGAAAGAAAGGACCAACAAAGGATGGCCAAATCTTATGATGTTTTTGGTCTTTGCAACCTCTGTATACTTCACATCTTCATACTTAGAAGCATGAATATCCCACCCCATCTGACAGAAGGATTCAAATAACAATGAATCCTGTTGGGGGAATCTTGCAGATGCAACTACAGGGCCTATTAGCAAGGTATCAGCATTACAAGGTGGCCACATACAAAAGGACTGTGGGGGTGCAAAGTGATGGACTCCAAGTTTTAATGTAATTGACATGAATAGTACTTGAAATAAGTCAAGTCATCATAGTGTGTAGGCAAGAGGTGTGGAGGTGATAGAGCTTGTGATCAAGTCCATCTAAGGGCTTGTTACAAGTTTGTTAGGCAAAGCCCACCATTTTTTTTTTAAACCTGAGTTTATTGTCTATCAGGTCTTAGTCTATAGAGAGGAGGAGGATGTCCTTTTGAAGAAGAGGAGAGAACATAAGGAAGGGTTAGACATAAGGGGAATGGAGTCCCACTTCTATAAATGGAAAGATACCCATAAGGAAGCCAACACATCCGGAAGTCCCAAAAGTGGATGTATCAATGTATCCCAATGAAGGTTAGAATGAGAGAGACCAAAGGAGTAAAAAGGAACTGCAGAAGGGGGGCCATATGATAGGATCATTCTGGGTAAGGAAAGAGGAGTGAGGTTGTCAAAGTAGGAGTCAAAAGACATAGGAGAAGCTCACCATGAATGTTCTGGAAGTTCTGTTGATATCTCCATAGTTTTAGTTTCCAGGGGTTTCAAGTTTTCTGTAACATTACCCTACATGTAAGGTTGAGACTCTGGCTCAACAAGATCTTCCTGCCTCACTGTTATATTCATTTGGGTTGTAGTCATAGCTATTGTTGTCCCAGTCAGGGGAGGGTGTGAGTCACTCTTGAAGGGAAGGTTTCTGAGGGCAATCTCATTGGATATGTCCTGGGGGCATTGTGGGCAGAAGTGAGAGGGGTCTCCACAGGTAAAACAATAGTGAAACAACCCTAAATGGATGAGCTGTTCGTAGTGAAGTGGAGGAGTTGTGAATGGGAGCGAGCAAAGAATGATGTCCTTAGAGGTGTCAATCCTTTTATCAGAAGTCTTTAGGGGAAATCGCCAAGAGAACTTTACTGGAGTTCTCTGGCCTGGAATTGGGGTTTATATACTACTACAATGTTTGTATCTATTTGTACATACTGGTCCGTACGTAGATAAGAGTCCGTTATGCTATTGGATAGATGTCGTTATGAGTCATGAGAAGTACACTGCCTCGTTGGCTGTGCGAGTGAGTCATAGATAAGGCACATTGCCTTGTCGTCATGTGATACGGATCATATCCTATTGGACGATATGTCTTGTGGCGATGCTTTGTGTGGTAGCCAATAGGAATGCTTTCCGAGCATAGGTTTGGCATGAGGTATAACACGTGTAGGTTACGTGATCTAGAAAGTGACTTGGTTTTGCATACGAGGAATGAAGTATTCATAGGGGTTAAAGACTGGAATTGGAGCGTTCGTAACAAATAGTAGGTTCGAGGGTGAGGTCTTCCCTAATGACTGCCATGTCCTCTAACTGGATTTGCGGGACAAATTCTGTTGGGGATGATAGTAGTGGGTGGAGGGGGTGTACTAGTCAAGGGTTCCCCCAATGTATGGGTCAGCAGAGGGGTAGGACAGGGTCTAGTTGTTGTTGCAACATATCAGAGGAGGTCTCTTGCAAACACTCTTCCCAATATGGAGAGTGTAGGGGAATGGCTTTGTGATTCTGAAACCAACTGTCCACTTCCCAATGGTGATCCTGGGGGGAGTCCACTACTAGTCCCTGATACATGTTCGTCATGTGGAGGGGTTCTGGTGCAAGGTCCATTGGGTAGGGAGTGGAATGATGAGGTGGGGGAACTGGGAGGGGAGGGGGGGATCGTTGATGGGGAGGACAAAACAAGATTGGTGCAAAGAAATGAAGCATCTCCTTAATTTCTTGATTCTCTGATCTGTGAGTCAAGGTAGATTGGATGTTCCTTGAACTCTGGAAAGTATTCAAGGAATTCTTGGTCCAATAAGAGGATGAGGGAATTCCTGAGTCACAGTTGAACGATGTCGTTGGGGAGGTGATGGAGGCAATTCTCAAGTCCTTGACTCCAAAGGAGGTCAAGGATTCAGTTTCTAATTGTGATGATAGTGAGGGTAGTGGTGGCAATGATTGAGGGAGGGATGGTGGATGGGAGTCTGGAGAAGGTGAGTCAGATGGTTGCATAGTTTCTAAAGAGGGCAGCAAGGTCAATGAGAAGGGAGTTGTGGGAGAAGGTTGGTATATGTTTCAGTACATATGTCACCTCCAGTTCCTTGAGGATAGAGACATACATAGAAGGCTCTTCTAGCAGTGGTGGGTAATTGTTGGGGTCTAAGGGGTATGAAGTTGTATGTAGATAAAAGAGATTGGTGATTTCTGAGCTTTAGGGATATGGTAGAGGGGTTCATTTGGATGGGGAGAAGTCTTTTGGATGTCAGTTTTTATATTCTAGGAGAGTCTCATCCATATGAGATATGTTGGACTCTGGTTCCCAATTATTTTTGGTGGAGGAGTATCCCTTCCATTGGATAAGGAACTGACAGTGTCCCTTTGGCCCTCTATGGGATAAGATTTGATCTATTTTGTATTATTCTTCTGTGTCTATAAGTTCTGGAGGAGGGTTTTAGAAGTTCAGACCATGTTTCAGAGTTTTGTGATAAGAATTATAAGATACTGGGGATATTACTTGTGAGATTTTGAAAGGACCTTCTTGTCTAGGGGCTAGTTTTTTTGAAGGATAACGGAGTTTGAGATTTCGTGATTCTAGCCAAACTTTATCTCCAGACTTCCAGGGAGTGAATTTGGTCAAGATGTGTTCCTTCATTAGGAGCTGGGCTTTTTTATGTGCCTCTGTTCTTTCTGTTTGTGTGAAAGAGAGAAGTTTCATTCACTTTTCTAGGGTGGGGAGGAAGGTTTTTCCTAGAAGGAGGGGATATGCTTTTGGTTCATATCCAAACATGAGGAAAAATGGTGTTTGTTTAGTGATGGAATGAGTAGCAGAGTTATGGGAGAATTCTGCCATAGGAAGGAGATTAACCCAAGTGTGAGGGTTTCTGTTGCAGAATATTTGAAGATAGGTTTCTAGTTCTTGGTTGACATGTTCAGTTTCTCCATTGGTTTGAGGGTGATATGCACAGGAGAGGACTAGGTTGTAATTGAGGAGGCAAGCCAGTTCTTTGGCAAAGGCTGATGCAAATTGAGGTCCTCAATCCAAGATGAGTTTATTATGGAGTCTCAAGTGGAGGAAAACATGGGAGAAAAAGAGTTGAGCTACTCCTTCTGCATCAATGTTTTTGTTGCAAGGACAGTAGATGACCTCCTTTGTAAGGCCATGGTCAATCATGACCATAACAGAGTCGAAGCCATGGGATGGGGGAAGGTTAGTAGAGGTTAGGGTCATCTGGGGATTCGCCTCTGTTTAGTGGTCCAATGAAGGATCTTGTTGGGGTATTGAATCGGGATGGGAGTGGAGTGAGTGGGGATAGGGCTCTGAGATCTACCAGAGATTCTTGCTTGATTTGACCGGCTGGTTCTAACCATAACACGATCGGACTTTCTTCTCTTTTAACAGCCGGGCCTACGGAGGGTCCACACGCTGCGAAGTGAGGGGGGGCGTAAAGTGCTGCTGCTGCTCTAGCGACAGCAATCTGTCTCAGTATCTCCTCGTCGCTTGCCCAACTGAATATGGCTCTGCTAAGCCCTGCATCTCTCGCTGCCCACGCTAATGTGGCCGAGTCGATGTAGATCTCTCCTGGATTGTACCGGGGATCTAAGAGTTCCTCTCGCAACTTCTGTACCTCCTCTAGCGCTACTTCTCATGAGGGGCTCCTTTGCCGCTCGGTAAACCTGCCGACTGTGGTGTCTACTATGAGGCGGTGCTGAGAAATCTGCAGGGTGTTCGACACTAGTTTACTACTCTGTCAGTATCAGAGGAAACTGTGGCGCAACAGCGTCTGCTAAGGTCACTCTAGACCGAAGCCTTACTTTCTAGGGTCTTGTCTTTTTGACGGTAGAAAGATGTATCAAAGTTTAAGTGAAACAAACAACCAAATGATGAGGGTTGAATGTAAAGTGAAAAGTGAGAGAGTTGTTCTCAGTCAAGTGGTTTGGATGTAAGAGGCCAAGTAAACTTTGATGGAGTTTATTGGTGTTGATTCATAGGTATATATACTATTGTACATGTGGCTGTGTATTTATTACATAAGCGTCGTACCATTCCTACTATTAATCCCATTGGACGATAAGGAATGATGGATGACTGATCATAAGGTTTGGTACCTTGATGCTGATGTGTCAGGTAACAATGAGGCATGTCATAATTGATGTGGCAGGAGAACATTCCTTGATGGAAACATGTACCACAATCAGATCTGTGATATATTAAAAGGTGCTGTTATTGGCTGCTAGATGTGCATTCATAACACTCTCTACCTCCAATCCGGGATGAGCGCGTCACATGCCGTGCAAATTCTGGAAAAGAACACAAGGAAGGAGATCATCAATAAGATCTTCGAAAACGACAACAGGGAAACTGACCCAGCCCTGTATGCCACCCACATAAGAAAAATCAGGAATGCATTGGAATCAATGTACTACCTACGCAATCAAGATAAGGAAACGCATGGCGCGTTCGCACAAGGAAAGTCCGCAAAAGTAAATGCGGCAGACAAGGAAAAGAAGGGGGGTAAATGCTGGAACTGCGGAGGCCCCCACTTCGCAAAGGAATGTCCCAAGCCGAAGAAGCCGGCTTGCACAGAATGCAAATGGTCTGGCAATCACCGCACAGACTGTTCGAAGGCAGGTCACTCGGTTAGAGTGACACAAGGACAAGATGGCTGGTTCACGGCCGAAGAAGTTGTGGAAGCGGTCTGAACGGCCACTTCCTCAAAAGGAAAAGGAAAAGGCAAGGCAAAAGCCAAGCCACAAGTACAGGCGGATCCATTCGCCAAATTAAGAGGACTAATGTATGAGCAAATGGCTACTCACTTCGCTAAGGAGGCGGAAAACTGAAAAGCCAATCGGGTAATCTGGATACCCGAACGGCAAAGAAAAATATCTATGGACGATACTCCACTCTAGACAAGCAAATTATGGAAACACCTTCAAGCCCCTCCGAAATTGAGGATAAACTACCTATTTTTAACCCTACAGATTCAGCCAGGGAGCGTCTCACAGAGCGCGCCAGGGGCTTCATACCTGGGCTTCATTCTCCCACAAAAACCCAAAAAAATAATAAAAAGGGAATTCCAGATTCCACAAAAAGGATCCGATCAGCAAAAATCCTAGATGAGATAATAATGGATCTTCTCATCTCGCCAACGGATCAAATCAAATATGTAAAAACAAAGGTGCTTCTCGATAGCGGAGCTAATGCCGTTTTCATAAACGAGGCATTTGCCAAGAAGCACAAACTCAACCTTATCCCTCTTCTCGACCCTATTCAGGTATTCAATGTCAATGGTTCTTTGAATAAATCTGGATCGATAACGCACAAAGTGGAAATCATAATTGACTACAAAGGTCACAGGGAAATGGTGGAAGCCAAAGTTACCAACCTGGGAAAAAATGAAATGATCCTAGGATATACATGGTTAAAGGCCCACAACCCGGACATTAACTGGTCGAAGGGTGAAGTTACCCTGGGAAAATGCCCACCAACGTGCAAAGCGATGAGAATGTTCCCATCTATAGAAGAAGAAGAAGAGGAAGAAAGGGAATACATTATGGAAACCAAAATCTGTAACATGCAAACTTCTATTCTCGAAACAAAAATAGAAAAAACCGCTGAGGAACTGGTTCCCGCAGAATATCATGAATATCTATCCATATTCAACAAAACGGAGTCAGAGCGCATGCCGCTTAGGAAGCCATGGGATCACGCAATAGATCTCAAAGACACGTTCAAACCGAAAAAGGGAAGATTAATTCTGCTTAACCCCACCAAACAAGAAGAGGTGGCAGCTTTTATCGAAGACCAGCTAGCGAAAGGTTACATACGCCCTTCGAAGTCAGAACAAACCTCCCCCGTGTTTTTGGTCCCAAAGAAAGATGGCAAGAAGCGCATGGTTTAGGATTACAGATACCTGAATGAGCATATGGTTAAAAACAACTACCCATTGCCGCTTGTCTCTGGGTTGGTGGATAAATTAAAACATGCAAAACTATTTACGAAAATGGACCTTAGATGGGGATACAACAACGTACGCATCAAAGAAGGCGACGAATGGAAAGCAGCCTTTGTCTGCTACAAGGGTGCTTATGAACCTCTGGTCATGTACTTCAGATTATGCAACTCCCCTGCCATGTTCCAAACTATGATGAACGACCTCTTTAACAACATGGAAGGCATGGTTGTCATCTATATTGATGACCTTATGATATTTACCTCAACAGATGATGCTGAAGAACACGACAAGATAGTTCTGGAAGTTCTATGGAGATTAAAAGAAAACGATCTCTTTGTCAAACCAGAGAAGTGCCATTTCAAAGTCAAGGAAGTGGACTTCCTCAGAATGATCGTGGGAACAGAAGGAATCTCTATGGACATGGAGAAGGTCAAAGCCATACTAGAATGGCCAACTCCGAAAACAGTAAAACACATTCGTTCGTTCTTAGGCCTGGCGAACTTCTATCGCCGATTCATCCAAGATTATGCAAAATTCACACGTCCTTTACACGACCTGACCAAAAAGGATCAGAAGTTCGACTGGACACCCCTATGTCAAGAAGCTTTTGACAAGCTCAAACATGCCTTTACCATGGCACCAATCCTCGCTTATCCAGATAACAATTGCAAATTCCACTTAGAAAGCGATGCATCGGATTACGTGACAGGAGCGGTGTTATCTATAGAAAAAGAAGGAGTTTCGCACCCCGTTGCCTATAACTCACACTCTATGACCCCTGAAGAACGGAACTATCCAGTGGCAGATAAAGAAATGCTATCGGCTATATGATCTTTGGAATTATGGCGCCACTACCTAGAAGGCGCAAAATATGAATTCGAGATCTGGAACGATCACCAGAATCTCCAATGGTTTATGACACGACAAGACCTGAATAGAAGGCAGGCAAGATGGGCGCAATACCTATCTCGTTTCAATTTCACATGGCATCATAAGCCTAGAACGAGTATGGGAAAGGTGGACGCATTAAGCCGAAGAGAAGACCATACCGAAGGAATCGAAGACGATAACAAAGGCATCTTAGTCATGGACCCTGCCAAGATCAGAAGCACAGTGGTTCAGATCTCAGATCTAGGAGATCAGATGCTCGAAGAAATCAGAGATGAAACGGTTCTTCTCCCCTCAGGTTACGTCAAGACACTATGTGAAAAACAAAAATATGAAATTTCACCAAGGCGTGTACTGGAACGGGACAACAAGATTTTCGTACCTGAGAAGTCACGCACAAAAATCATAAAAACATCTCACGACATGCCAGTAGCTGGACATCCCAGTTATGAGAAAACTTATGAAATCCTCTCACGGTCATACACGTGGCCATCTATGAAAGAATATGTCAAGGATTACGTAGGAAGATGCGAGGTGTACGCACGAAGCAAGACAGGAAACAAGGCTCCTGCAGGAAAGCTTCAACCACTAGAAGTTCCAGATAAACCCTGGGAACACATCTCCACAGATTTCATTATGGATCTACCTATGTCAAATGGGTTCGATGCGATCCTTACAGTTGTTGATCGCTTCTCAAAAGAAGTCGAACTCATCCCATGCAACAAAACATGCACGTCGCTTAATTTAGCGAAACTCTATATGCAATATGTGTGGAAGCATCATGGCTTACCCACAACCATCATTTCGGATCGCGGATCGCAATTCGCATCCACCCTTATGAAAGACATATGCAAAACTCTAAAAATAGATATGAAACTTTCCACCGCACACCATCCCCAGATGGATGGACAAATGGAGCGGATGAATAGGGAAGTCAGACAATACTTGAGGCTGTACTGCAACGAGAGCCAAGATCAATGGGCCGATTGGTTGCCAATAGCGCAATTCTTGTACAATGCCAAAAGAAGTACTTCGACAAAGAAATCCCCGTTTGAAGTCACACGCTCTTACATCCCTAGAATGGGAATAGAACAGCAGTCTATGCAATCTCCTGCAGCCGAAGAATGGACTGTGGATATGAAAGAAGTCTTAGAAAATACAAAGAAAAACCTGGAGGAAGCTCAGAAGCATATGAAAACACAAGCAGATAAACACCGTTCTGAAGCTCCTAATTATGTAATAGGCAACCAAGTCTGGCTCGCTACCGATAATCTTTGCCTACCACGAGCATCAAAGAAGCTCATGGAGAAATGGATCGGGCCGTATGAAATAACCGATATGAAGGGTTCTAACGCGATAGAACTGCGATTACCCAAATCTATGAAAATACACCCAGTGGTAAACATCACTTGCGTAAAGCCGTACAAAGAAAGGTTGCCAGGGCAGGAAGCCATAAGACCTGGACCAATTCACGTAACAGAGGATCGTGAGAAAGAATATGAGGTGGACTTTATCATCAATTCCAGAATGAAAGGAAGATCTCTGGAATACCTCGTACACTGGAAAGGCTATGCCAAGGAAGACAGAACCTGGGAGAAAAAGAAAAATTTAAACAACGCTCCAATAGCAATAAAGGAGTTTCACAAAAAATACCCCCAGAAACCTCAAAAAATACATATGTCATGTCAAGAGTTCAACACACTCTTCACACCTATGAAAAACCTATGCGAAACAAGCGAAGAAGATACTCCAATGAACTGGCTAGATACCGGTGATTCAGGAGCCTCACCACAGAAGGGGGGTAGTGTTACGAACGCACATCTAGCCCCTATCTTCTTCCAACCTCATGACACAAAACCAAAGACGAACGCTCAAGTCTTCAACCCTCAAAGGTTTTAGACCAAACGCTTATGTAATTATGCCTCATGCT
>JBBPMD010000997.1:0-10248 GCA_038090095.1 Zangia roseola | reverse complement strand
TATACATATATCTACTCAATAACATCATGATGAAGATATAATAATGTCATATCTAACATTAACTATTAAACTCATATTGATAATGAAATTATCATATGTATCTGGAAATACCAGCTCTTCACCACTCTCCTGATGAGAGTCAAGACATGTAACTATATGGCTCCCCAGAGTAGGAGGGTTGCAATGCAGCAACAACAGCTATATAGTCTACATAGAACCATGTTGCAAGCTGGGTTTTTCCAGATGTTTTCATTAAAATATAGCGTAGTTAAGGTATTCAATGTTTTTGAATAGAGTATAGTAGTATTGTACATGATTGGTAGATTGAAAAGCAGAATAAGACAGATTAAACACAATGTAATTTTACTGATGAGTATGATAGCCAGTACCATAGGGCTTGTGTGAATTGCAGTTCTGAGTCACTGTCACTATCACACTCATGGTCCTGATTCCTGCTTCAAGTCAGCAAGGGCATAGGCTCAAAGTTGTAACATTGGGATGAGCCATATTTTCATGTCAAACCTGCATACTACTATTGTAGTGTGCTTTTCCCTTTGCACTGAAAAGATGACTGTCAAAATTGGATGCAATTTCTGAAAGACTTGAATGTTAGACTGAGGACACTGACTCATCAGATCTTCAAAGCTTGATGCATGTGGTCTGTAGACTGCAGTGGAAATGACTGGATCTTTCTTGTTTTTCAGTATTACATTTCTATATGTGTCCAACAGAGCGTACACACATTGACATGCACTAACATACAATTGTGGGGGAGGGGCCTGGGGACATGCCACTAGTTCATACAAAGGCTTCAGAGGTTGTTGGAGAGGAAGATCTAGACATGTTGTTGAGATGGCTTCAGCAATAGTATGAAACACATACACTCATGCCATGAGCCTGAGGGGAGGATGTACACTGACCCAGTGCCAGGTCTCAAAGGCAGCCATCTAAACAGATATTATTGACATGATCATTGGTCATTGGAGTAGATCATGTGCCATCAACTGCTTCATGATACTGACAAGGTACTCCTTCTCCTTCGTCATCTGCCTACAGAGTGAGACCAACTCTTGCAGTATTTTCCTGCTGGACTAGAGGTCAGTGCAAATCAAATCATAGTAAGCATCTCCTGTGAGGACTTTGGGTGCCATATAATCTTCTGTTCTGACCATTCCACAATATTTCCCACCAGGAGTGGAGGTAAGCATGGCAACACTAAAGTTGTTGATTGAAATGCAACTGCCTTCAATGGGAACTTGAATGAGGATATTCAAGAGAAGGTTTGATGTTGAGATGAGCAACATAGTGCTGGTGCATAAATGCTACCCCTGCAATGAGCTGTTTTGCCACTGACCACACATGGTCATTGGGTCATTGGAGGTCAGTGAGATGACATCCACCTGATGAGGTATAGATAATGAATCCACCAGAGGCTCACTCCCAGATGTGGGCATTGTTACAAACGCATCTATCGCCCCTATCTTCTTCCAACCCTATGCTTCAACGAACACACAAGTCTTCAATGAACCGGCCCTCATGTGGTTCTAGGACAAGTGCTTATGTAATTATGTCTCATGCCAAGGCTGTTCTTGGAACTCGTTCCTATTGGCTGCCACATTAACACAGCCTATGACAGCATCTATTTAATATATCACAGATCCAATCGTGGTTAGAAGCACTACACGTTTCCATCAAGGAACATTCCGCTGCCACATCAATTATGACATACCTCATTGTTACCTGACACATCAGCATCAAGGTACCAACCCCTATGATCAGTCATCCATCATTCCTTATCATCCGATGGGATTAATAGTAGGAATGGTACGATGCTTAGATAATTATTACATAGCCACACATGTACAAGTATATAAACCATGCAAACAACGCCAGTAGACTCTATCAAAGTTTACTTGGTTCTTACACTCCAATCACTTGACTGAGAACACTCTTCTCACATTCCACTTAACATTCAGCCCAGTCATTTGGTTGTCTGTTTCAGGCATCAGAAATTGTATGATTGTTGGAATTGACAATATGGGTGATGTTACAAACGCTCCAATTCACTTTCTTGATCACGTGACCTACACATGTTATGCCTCATGCCAAACCTATGCTCGGAATACAATCCTATTGGCTGCCACACAAAGCATTGCTACAGGACTTCTTGTCCAATAGGATATGATCCAGATCACCTGACGAACACATGTATCAAAGGCAATGTGCCTTATCTATGACTCACTCGCACAGCCAACGAGGCAGTGTACTTCCTATGACTCATGATGACATTCATCCAATAGCACAACGGACTCTTATCTATGCACAGACCAGTATGTACAAATAGATACGAACAATGTAGTAGTATATAAACCCCAATGCCAGGCCAGAGAACTCCAGTAAAGTTCTCTTGGCGATTTCCCCTAAAGACTTCTGATAAAGGGATTGACGCCTCTAAGGACATAATCCTTTGCTCACTCCTTTGCTCACTCCTTATTCACAACTCCTCCACTTCACTACAAACAGCTCATCCATTTAGAGTTGTTTCATTAGAACTTTACTACCTCTTTCACCTACTCCATTTTCGTACTTGAAAGCAAGCCCTCGACGTGAGGCATAGCGAAGAAGAGCACCACAAGTATGGTGACCTCTAGATCGTAGAAGCAGGACTACCGAAGTACTCACCCCACTCAGTGTCCCACTCTCAGCGTTCCCTTTCCAGCTACAGGACTCCTACACCATTGCTTTGGGAGGAGGTACAGGAACTGAGAAGAAGAATCCAAGACCCCAGATACGACACCGAAGAAGCAATTGACTCAGCTACTATAGCTTGGGTTGCTTACGAAGCAGGGTTACCATGGGACTATCTTGCTCATCACTTGGACGACGAAGTCCTATTGAAGATAGTATACTTAGAAAACCTAGCTCACCTAAACCACTCATCAGAAGGACAGTTAACTCAAGAGTCGCTCGCAGAGGACTTGACACAGTCGTTAGGTCGGAGGTCAGAAGAAAGACCTGGATTGTTAGAGACGGAGATCTCAAGGAGGTCACATGTTACCATCGAGGTTAAGCAGGAACCTCAGGAGATCGTAGTACCGTTACGACTCCCAGAAGTAAGGGTTAAGAGAGAGTGGGAGGACTCAGAAGAAAGAGATCCAAACGATTACTGTCCCCCTTCTCCAGAAGCAGTAGCACCACAACCTCGAGTTGTGAAGAGAAGGAAGGTCTTCCATATGAGGCAGATCTTCAGATTTGACGACGAGGAGATAAGAATCAGAAGCGAGAGAATGCTTAGACCGAGGAACCTCCTAAAGAAGCCTAGACGCGGGCTTTAGATTACCAAAACAATAAACTTCTTTTTTTCCTTAACAAAGAATGTCTGGACGAACATACCTCCAAGTCCTGGCAGACCCCAACACTTCCTGGGAAGACAGATGGGCCTCGATGGCTCAAGAATTCACAGCGGTCCAAACGAAGAACAACCAACTCGCTGGAGTCATTGCACAACTTCAAGCGCAAGTAAACACGCTGTCGAACCAGATTACACAACTCCCTGCAGCAGCTCCTGCAGCAGGACAAGGCGGAGGACGAAAAGTTGAAGTATTCTCGGACCCCGGAGACTATGAAGGGGCAATAAACAAATTTGAAGAATGGTGGTCGAAAATGAAGGTGTGGCTGGACATCAACCAGCACATGATCACCAAAGGATCACAGACAGCGGTCATTGCCGTCCTCTCACGACTCAAAGGGCCAAAAGTAAGACCCTTTGCCCAGACCCGACTGGCAAGAATAGATGCCGGCACCGAGTACACATGGGTGGAGTTAGAGCTGGACGTCGAAACCCTATTCAGGGCTGCAAACCAGAAGGACTGGGCTAGAGCCCAAATAGAAAAATTGCATCAAGGAAAGATGCGAACAGATGAGTTCCTGGTGTGGTGGGAAGCACTGTACAACCAGGCAAAAATAGATGAATCACACGCCGTGCTTCTGTTGGAAAAGAATACCAATGAAGCAATAATTCATCAAATCATAAGAGAGCAAAAATGTTCTGACAGTTTAAAGACAACTGTTGAAAACATAAGGAAAGCGGGCACAGCGCTTGAACAAATAAAGTTGATCCGAGGACAAGGATCAAAAGATAAAGACACAATGGACATCGGCTGGATAGATGCCGAAGACATTGCAGCAATGAAGACGAAGGGGAAATCCTCTTCAAATTACAAATGTTACAATTGTGGCAACACAGGCCACTCAATCAAGGACTGCAAGAAGTCCAAAAACCCATGCTCTGAGTGCAAGTGGCTTGGAGGAAAGCACAAGAAGGAGTGCTCAAAGAATGGCGGACAAAGTGTTCGCACGACTACAAAGGAAGAGAAGCAAACGGCTTCTTCTTCAGAAGACCCTTTCGCCGCAATCTGTGGCATGAATATGGAAGAAATGAAGGCCTACTTCTGGGACATGAAGGAGTCTCAGGACAAGAAGGGAAAAGGCAAGTCCACGTAAACAATCTGGGTGCTTACGTGGATCCCGATAAGTATAAAGACACTTCTTTTTCAAATTCATTTTCATCCCTGTATTACGATAATTATGATACAAATGTACAGACAGGTGGGCCTCATGCTAGCCATGAGCTCGGTTGGGGCTCCACACCAACACTTAATTCACCTTTTCCCACACCCATTATGAAAACTGATTCTATTTCAGAAACCCCAGAAGAAAACCCAAAAAGAAAGTTCATAAGAAGCACGAAGGTGGAAAAAGAGATCCTAATGAAGATCCAAATATCCCCTTATATGAAGACAAACTTTCTAAATGCCACAGCCTTGCTAGACAGTGGAGCAAACGTGGTTTTTATTCATGAAGATTGGGTAAAGAAGAATAAAATCCCAATAAAACCTCTTCCAAGACCAATCCCAGTATACAATGTGGACGGAACAAAGAACCAAGCAGGTTCCATTACCCACAGTGCGGATATAATCGTGGAATACGAAGGGCACAGGGAACGTGTAACAGCAGAAGTGACGAACCTGGGAAAAAACGATTTAATCCTAGGATACACATGGCTGAAGAAACACAACCCCAATATAGACTGGACGAAGGGCGAGATTAAACTCACACGATGCCCACAGTCGTGTCACTACCTACACCACACATCAGAATTCGTACAAACCGTGGAAAGAGAAGAACAAATTTCATTATGCCATATTCGGGAGTTATCCACAGAACCTCCCAAAACAGAAAAAAGCCTAGAAGAATTGGTGCCCAAGCGGTACCACAAATATGCTAAAGTATTTTTGAAGAACGAATCGGAACGAATGCCGACAAGGAAACCTTGGGATCACGCTATTGAACTAAAAGAAATGTTCAAACCCAAGAAAGGAAGGATCATACCCCTAAACCCGAAAGAAGAAGAAGAAGTTTCGGCGTTCATAGAAGATCAGCTGAAAAAGGGTTACATCCGACCTTCCAAATCGGAACAAACGTCACCAGTATTCTTTGTACCAAAGAAAGACGGAAAGAAACGAATGGTTCAGGATTATAGATACCTGAATGAACACACCATCAAAAATAATTATCCTTTACCCCTCATTTCGCAATTAGTCAATAAACTCAAAGGGGCTAAATTATTCACAAAAATGGATTTACGTTGGGGATACAACAATATCCACATCAAGGAAGGCAATGAATGGAAAGCCGCTTTCGTATGCTTCCGAGGTGCCTATGAACCCTTAGTCATGTACTTCGGACTATGCAACTCCCCAGCAACATTCCAAACTATGATGAATGAACTATTTGCAGATATGGAAGGCATTGTCATCGTCTATATCGATGACCTTATGATATTTACTAAAATGGATGATGAAGACGAACACGCGAAAATAGTTCTAGAAGTTCTGAAATGGCTTGAGGAAAACGACCTTTTCATAAAACCAGAGAAATGTAGCTTCTTCAAGATGGAAGTAGACTTCCTGGGAATGATTGTAGGAGTAAACGGAATCTCCATGGATCAAGAGAAGGTTAAAGCCATACTCGAATGGCCAACTCCGAAAAGTGTAAAAGGAGTCAGAAGCTTCTTAGGCTTAGCGAACTTCTATCGTCGCTTTATCCAAGATTATGCCAAAGTGGCTAGACCACTTCATGACCTAACCAAGAAAGACATTCCTTTCATATGGAACGATAAAGAAGAAAAGGCTATGCAAACCTTAAAACAAGCTTTCACAACTGCCCCTATACTCGCTTTTCCGGATAATGACTGCAAATATCGCCTAGAGAGCGATGCATCAGATTACGCAATGGGCACAGTTCTATCTATAGAAAAAGAAGGGAAATGGCATCCAGTTGCCTACAATTCCCACAGTATGTCACCAGAAGAACGAAATTATCCAATAGCCGACAAAGAAATGCTCTCGGTTATTCGTTCCCTGGAATTATGGAGACATTATTTAGAAGGAGCTCAACATGAGTTTGAAGTATGGAATGACCATCAAAATCTTACGTGGTTCATGACAAGACAAGATCTCACACGAAGACAAGCATGATGGGCACAATATTTATCTAGGTTTAATTTCAAATGGTACCACAAGGCCGGTATCACTATGGGAAAAGCAGATGCGCTCAGCAGAAGAGAAGATCATGCTGAGGGAATAGAAGATGACAATAAAGGAATATTGGTCATTCACCCTGATAGAATCGCAGTTACCATACGTGATGAAGGCGATGATATGCTAGAGCAAATCACAGAAGCAACTATGAAACTTCCCTCTAAATATGTAAAGAAACTACAAGAAGAACAGGGTTACGAAGTATCATCACGTAAAGTCCTTGAAAAGACAAATAGGATATACGTACCCGAAGGTCTTCGAATAAAAATAATAGAACAACACCATGATACACCGGTGGCAGGACACCCTGGATATGAAAAAACTCTAGAACTTCTCACGAGAAGCTATATATGGCCAGGAATGGCAACGTTATGCAAAGAATACGTTTCCAAATGTGAACGATGCGCACAGTTCAAAGGAACAAACCAGCAACCAGCGGGAAAGTTACAACCTCTGGAAGCGCCATCGGTTCCATGGGAACACATCTCAGCAGATTTTATTACGGATCTGCCTATGTCAGAAAGATTCGACACAATTCTCACAGTCGTGGATCGTTTTTTGAAAGAAGTTGAATTTATACCATGCAATAAAACATGCACGTCGCTTGAATTAGCGAAACTCTATATGCAACACATGTGGAAGCATCATGGACTTTCCACAACTATAGTATCAGATCGTGGACCACAATTCGCATCCAAACTCATGAAAGATATATGTAATAACATGAAAATAAAGGCAAAACTTTCATCCACTCATCATCCACAGATGGATGGACAAACGGAGCGTCTTAACAGAGAAGTTATCCAATATTTTAGGTTGTTTTGTGCCGAGAAACAAGAAGAATGGAGCAACTGGCTTCCACTCGCACAATTCTCATACAACTCAAAAAGGAATACTTCAACGAAGTTTACCCCATTTGAAGTAACAAAATCTTATGTACCAAGGATGGGTATAGAACCCAAAAGAACACATGCACCAGCTGCGGAACAATATGTTACCGATTTCACAGATACATTAAAACAAACAAAAGAAAATATCCTCCATGCCCAGGCTTGTATGAAAGAGCAGGCCGATAAACATAGATCAGAAGCACCGAAGTATGAAATCGGCAATAAAGTTTGGTTAGTGACAAATAATCTCCGCCTGACCCGCTAATCAAAGAAGTTATCTGAAAAATGGCTAGGCCCTTATGAAATAACAGATATGAAAGGACCAAATGCGGTCACATTAAGACTTCCATTGTCATTACGTATACACCCAACGGTGAACATTTCACGAGACAAACCATACAAGGAAAGACTCCCAGGACAAAGAGTTGATAAGCCTGGACTGGTTCTTGTAACAGAGGATCGAGATGTGGAATATGAGGTTGATTACGTGGTTGACTCTCGAATGAAAGGGAGATCATTCTAATACCTCATACACTGGAAGGGATACGACGAAACGGAGAGGACGTGGGAACCAGTAAAGAATCTGACACATGCCAAGGAAACTATAGAAGATTTCCACCGGCTAAACCCACAAGCTCCAAGGAAGATAAACATGACATATGAAGAATTCGATAAACTCTTTATGACAAAAGAAGACTTAACCATCTCAACTATGCAAATATTTAACAAATTGGAGCATAGCGACCCTGATCTTACGGAGCAAGATCTACAGAGAGGGGGTAGTGTTATAAACGCTCTAATTCCAATCTTTAACCCCTATGAATACTTCATTCCTTGCATGCAAAACCAAGTCACTTTCTAGATCACATGACCTACACATGTTATGCCTCATGCCAAACCTATGCTCGGAATACAATCCTATTGGCTGCCACACAAAGCATTGCCACAGGACTTCTCGTCCAATAGGATATGATCCAGATCACCTGATGAACACATGTATCAAAGGCAATGCGCCTTATCTATGACTCACTCGCACAGCCAACGAGGCAGTGTGCTTCCTATGACTCATGATGACATTCATCCAATAGCACAACGGACTCTTATCTATGCACAGACCAGTATGTACAAATAGATACAAACAATGTAGTAGTATATAAACCCCAATGCCAGGCCAGAGAACTCCAGTAAAGTTCTCTTGGCGATTTCCCCTAAAGACTTCTGATAAAGGGATTGACGCCTCTAAGGACATAATCCTTTGCTCGCTCCTTTGCTCGCTCCTTATTCACAACTCCTCCACTTCACTACAAACAGCTCATCCATTTAGGGTTGTTTCAGGTGAGGTATTACAATGTCTGTATCTCTGTGAGGGTCTTCATAAACTTCAGATACCCATGTTCAGATGGATTGGACATGTGAGAGATGACTACTGAAGCACACACTCAAAGGAAGAGCGTATGACAAGTGGAAGTAGTGATGAAGTGTGGTTTGCTCAACCGATGGAGATGTGGAAAGAACAAGTAAATTTGACTGGAGTGCTACGACAGTCTACATAGGCTTATATACTACTGGGGTTCGTTTGTACATGTTTGGTGTAGGGCATAGGGTAGAGATAAGAGATCATAATGCCATTGGCTAAGAGTCATCATGAGTCATAGATGCGTACACTGCCTTAAGGGCTGTGCGAGTGAGTCATAGATAAGGCATATAGCCTTTGTGGTCATGAGGTCTGGAACTTATCCTATTGGATGATAGATCCGGAGGCTGTCCATAATGTGGCAGCCAATAGGGTTGCGTTCCGAGCATAGGTTTTGCATGAGGTGAAACACGTGTAGGTCACGTGACTTCAAAAGGTGAATTCGTCGAAGAGCGTTGTTCCGCTAGTGACGAGTGTCTGAGCATGAGCATAGGGGTCGAAGAAGATAGGGGCTTTTGGAGCGTTTGTAACAACTACCACATTTGAGTGCTATATCCGAAATTAGCTTGAAAGATGTCCAAATTGACAATCCTAGAATACATACCCCCTACACTATGAAGACTGGAATATATCCTATCTCACATAAGTGCATTTGGATGTCCTTGTCTTGTGTAAATGAGTGTGTCCTCTCTCTGGATGGCCCTGTAATTCTGCCTGCCAGGCTCAGATGTGATTTCCTTTGTCATTGATGTTTTTTTTTCTTTCATGAGTGATGGTCATAATGTTGTGTGACTCCCATGCCACACATTCACCAGCAAACCAGCCTTTTTCATTTGCTGAGGCTCCAGGAGGCTCCAGGCATGACAGACCATGACAGTCTGGAGAGTTCTGGAGGATGGTAGGAAACATTGGGACAATGTTGGAAATTAGTAGGGTACTGGATCAAACCTGACCAAATACACTGAACCTTGTCAAGCAAACCAAACCTGACCAAACAAATGAAACAAACAAATCTTGATCAACCAAACTGATTAGACCAAATAAAACCTGACCAAACCTGACCAAACAAATAAACCCTGATCAAACATGACCAAACAAATGAAACAAACAACCCTGACCAAACAAACCAAACAAATCAACCCTCACCAAATATGATCAAACAAATTAAACAAACAACCCTGCTCAACAAAATCAAATAAACAAATCCTGACCAAATAAAATCAAACAAATCAACCCTCACCAACTAAACCAAACATGCCCAAACAAACCCATCTGACCAAACAAATTAACCAAACCAAACATGACCAAACAAACCAAACAAAGGGTAGTCAAAAGTAGAGTG
>JBBPMD010000996.1:0-10265 GCA_038090095.1 Zangia roseola | reverse complement strand
CCATATCTCTTTACGACCAGTATGATGGATCTTGCTATGGAAAAGGGGGCGACGCTACTCAAAGGGAGTGCGACCGCAATTGAACAAGAGGGCGGCCATGTCACTGGCGTTCGCTACGTGGGCCCGACCGATGACGCTACAAATGTCATACCCGCGACGCACGTCGTCCTGTCTGCTGGGGCATGGTCGCCCTCGATCGTGCCCACATTGCCTATCTCCGCGACTCGTGCCCACAGCGTCATTGTCCGTCCTAGCCCTGATGTGATGATAGCACCTTACGTTCTCTTCACTGAAATAGCCCTTCCTGGAGGACAGGTGGTGACCCCTGAAATTTACGCCCGCCCTGATAATGAAATCTACACTTGTGGACCGGGAGACGACTCCCCGCTTCCTGCAAATGTGGATGATGTTCAAGTGGATCTAGCTGCGTGTGATAGCGTTTGGGAGCATGTTGCAAGCATCTCCCCAGAATTCAGGGAGGCGACGGTGGACAAACGCCAGGCATGTTTTCTGCCGGTGGTTAGCAGTGGCGGAGGGCCCATTATCGGTGAAGCGAATAAAGTCGCAAAGGGGGTGTACATTGCAACTGGACACACTTGCTGGGTCAGTCAAGCATGGCTTGCGGAACCACTACTCTAATTCGATGACAGGGCATATGCAATGCACCGGGAACAGCGAGGGTGATTAGTGAGTTGATCATGGATGGATCAGGGAATATCAGAAGCCTCGAACCATCACGTTTTTTGTAAAAGTGCACGTAATTAGACACGTCCATGAGAATCCCAGATTATCGATAAAGTGCATATCGGGGACTCAACAACACCCGAGTTTCCCTGAACGCTGAGACAGCTGAGCCATGTCCGGTTCCGCACAACCAGCTCACTGAATGTAGTGGCGGAAGTAGATCGACGAGAGGTCTGATTGTTCCTGAATCAGATCTTGTCGTCGCGACGGCTCACTTTAAAAACCCCTCAGTTACGGTTCCCAACAGTCCAAGCGTACTTGCCAGGGCCATTGTAACATATCAGCCTCGTGGCTGTCACCGCATCATCATCGCTGCCAGTCCTAAAAAGGGTCCGTCTAAAACCTTCAACGAATCCCTTCCTCACGCCTTTTTTCTTTTCTCCCTCATTCCTTCATGGTCACGGTCGCGTCGTTTGCCGTTTAGACACTCACGCCAGAGCCCCCTTAATCACCATTGCACCACCCTCACTCTTCACGATCGGTAAGTGGCTCGTCACTCCTCCCCTTCCACTTTGCCCCAAATCCACATTCCGGAATAAGACCTTGATCTCGGAAATGAACCTGTTTCTAGCTCCAGACTGTGGAATAATTTAGCATTCACAAGTCGTTCCCTTCCCCACGCGTCTCTCAACTTCGCAACCCACGCTCTCTTCCTTGGCGATGAAACACTCTCGTTTACACCCTATGCGGCGTCTGGTACTTCCACAAGACGATCATCTCGAGTGAGTATCTTGCCTTATACCCGCGCCTCCTGTCGTTGACAGACGAAAGCCTTCTATGTCGTCGGATGAACGTGGAGAAGACGACACTCACGCCTGGTACTGCCATTCCCTCGACTATCGATCTACGCATCCTTAGTGATGCTCATGCCCATATTCCATCGCACGTCCTGGCTGTCTTTGATATTCCGCAGAGTGATTGGGAGCCTTCTTATTCTCCGATCCTGGTCCCCATCCACGCCGACATGCATGCTCGTGACTTTCGCACGAATTTCATTCCACAGAACACAACCGGAATGCCATCTCCGATCTCTCGTGGCTCATCCCACTCCGACAGCTATTTCGTCACCCTTCCCGTGGTTCCCCTCCACATTCCTCACGCCCCTTCAATACCGTTGCTATTCCTCTTCGCCCTCGGCCTTGAATCGCGCTCGCAACTGCTATGTTGTCGCTTGCTCCCAACGGAAGTGATCGGCGAATATCCTGCTCTTCCTACCATGGCGCAGTTGATGGGAAGACTATGCAACGATCGCCAGCTCACCGACTATATCATCTTCAATCAGGGTCTGTGGAAAAACATTCTGCATCTCGGGCCCCGCGATGCAGGGTTCGTGGGCATCGTTCGGACAGCGTGGAATGTCACTGTGGAGGCTCTGCGGAACAGACAACGCGCAGCTGCGGCAGGGGCGTCGACAAACGTCGGAAACCCACGGCATGCAAGTCCCGCTCCGAACACATGACGTTAAACACCTCGCTTCTAACGCGAACTTGGTCCAGAATTTAAATCGTAACAGGCTCATTCACGCTCACTCAAATTCCACCCTAAAATGGCACTCATACGTCACCCTGAATCCCCATTCCGGACGAGGATCATGACTTTGGACTCTTTTTTTTTTTTTTCTTCCCCCTACTGTGTTACGGTCACAGTTCTGGTACTGTTTACTTTAAGATCGAACAGTCGTTCTGATAATTGCGCGCTCGTTTTCGCCTTGCTTGACCCTAACTTGCTCTTTCTCTACCATTCCATTACTTTATACTTTGTGCACGCGCCAAATTTATTGGTAGTTGATACGCTAATATACACACTTTCCAACGTAGGCACACTTGTACCGTACATGGTGTGTTACTCGGCTCGACATGTCACCATTTCCTCCCATGGACCGGTGCTACTCATCAACAAATCATCATTTGCCATGTTACAGGCATATTATGAACTCTGTTTTCGCCACCGGCTGACCCTTTTTTACATCCACATCGTATTTCATTTCCGCAGCACAGGATGACTTGAACTGTGCCGCCAACTCGGTCACTGCATTGCGAAAAAAGTGCATGTATCTACTCGGGTGTCAGGTTACTTGGCGATCATCTCAGCTACCAGAGTGAGTCATACTACACTAGTACTGAATTCAGTATGGTCTCGATCACCCAGAGCAGTCGTCATCGATCGGGGTCCCGGCGAGTGGGGCGCTTGTACATTACATACGTACTGTGTTCTTACAGCAGCTGGGCGGCTCCCGAAAACCTAAACCTTGCAGCATCGCGCGCGCAAAGCTGCCGACGCGCGACGAAGACGAGCGGGGTCCACACCGTCGCCACAACTTGGTGGCAGTCCACATGTTATCGACAGAGGCTTACAGGTCCCAACGGCCCCATCACGGCGCGCTCCCCTAGTCCCGGGACTAGATACCTCTCTCCATTGCCTCGGGACCCCACTTTTAACTGGATTAGGTATGGTCCGGTTGGTTGGTCGAAACATGACAACGACGACGCGTTACTGGCGACGAATATCGATATCATGGATGCGGCTGTGACTCGAGTGTCATCTCCTCGGGCTCCGAGTCCAGAGGACTTTGAGGACGGTTACGTCGGACCACTGGCAGGGTGGGCTATAGTCGACTGAATTAGGTATGGTTGAATACTTTAGTCGAGCGACGGAATATCAATATCATTGATGACTTTGTGACTCAATTGTATGTCCTCCGAGTCGGAGATCTGGGAGGACCCTTTGAATTCGAGGGCAACCCTGTCGGTCGGCGTTGAAGTAAGCGCCCCCGACCGTCGGTCAACCGGACGTCGACTGCATCACCTGACAGGTGCTACTCTGCAAAATACTGTATCATGCAATAAATCACCGAGACAATACAATACACGCAAAGATAGCGGCAAATAATACGACCGGCAAAGGAAAATGTATTACCTGATCATACACAAAAATATTGTCTAGGAGGGGGGAGGATCAAGGTATCGCAAGACGACAACAGAAGGGAAAAACACTCGAATAAATTGGCGTCGGGTCTAATCGACATCCATCCCATCTTCATCCCCAGCGAAATGCACACGGCTTTTCCTCCGCGTATGCTCGCTCTGACGAATCCGCTTCTTGGCGCTCATCATCATGTCGCCGCCTCTCGCGCCAGCATATGACTGTCGGATGACCTTGCCAGCGACTTCAGCGCCCACGCTCGAACGCACCTTGCCGCCGGCCTTGGTAGTCCCAGCTCCCGTCCCACCGCTCGCACTTGACCCAGCACCTGCCGCTGCCCGCTGCGACGCCAAGCGCGCAATCACCTTGGAACGTGAAATTCGAGGTTTGCGACCGGGCAGCACCTTGGGTTTTGGTGGGAGAGGCGGTTTCGACGGCATGGACGGTTTTTCCTCGGTGGTTTGGCCAACGATGATCGTTGCCGCTGCGACCAGTGACATGGGAGGACCTACGGGAGGCGGAGTGAGAGGTTGACTGAATACCTTGGTGGAACGCGTGGCTTGGGCGGGACTTGATGGACTGTTTGTGATTTGCTCCAAGGTAAGGGTGCGCGGAGGTGACATTGCAAGCCGTAGCTTAGAACTCATGCTCGCTTTGGCGCGGGTCAAATTCTCGCTCGAAGCCGGAACGCGACAATGTGCGCTTGTCTTGGCAAGCGAGCTAGCGGTGGGGGCCATGAGCGTCGACAAGGTCCTCGACCTAGGCATGGTGGCCACAGGTTTCTGGAGATTGGCAGTTGGACTTCCGATGTTTGACTTGGTTCCCATTGAAGACGCGCCGGTGTTATTCGCCGAGGGCCCAGCTCTCGAACCCAAGGAAGAGAAACCAACGACAGAACTATTTCTGTTGTTGGACTGACCATGGCCAGCTATTGTCGATGGTTTGGGGTTCGCGACAGCCGACGAACTTGGTAGATTGAGTGAAGGGGTAGGCGATTTCCAGAGACGTGAGACCGCGGCGGGCCCACTCGCAAGGGTAGTCCGACCCGGGGCATTAGATTGCAACGATGTGTTACTACCACCAGACGGTATGCGCTTCGTTTGAGAGCTAAGGGGAGGAGCGCCAGAAGAACCAGGAACAGCGGCTGTTTTCTTCGCCTCCGTGGCTTTGGGGGGTGCGTTCGTTCCTTCTTTACGCTGGGCTGGCCGCGAAACAGGTATATTGGATGGAGCTCTTGATCCAGCTCCTCGGTTCCACACATTCTGAACCAATGACTTAGCGGTAGCAAAGAAACCCAACCGTGAGGGTTTGGCTTTCGTCATTGAATCGGACCGTTAGATCAGACATCGGAGAATGAAAGAGGTGCTTACGAGGAGGTGCACGTCCGACGCTCGGTCTTCCCATGCTACTCCGTCGCTTGGCTTTGTTATGATCAAGCCTACGACGAATTGCTTCTCTTTCCTTCTCTTTCCTAGCTTCTTCCTCGGGATCAGGCGGCGGTGCAATTGAGATTCTTTCGGGCTGTGCTGGAGCATCCGATTCTTCGCGTTCGACACGAGGCCGCTTCGACATACGCCTGTCTACAACCTCGTCGTCTTCATCGCCCTCCTCGTCGAAGGTACCCGGCAGCGTCTTCGCAGAAGCGCCACTTGCAACCCTGGACCCGTTCGGGCGATGACGCGTTGTCGGTGCCCCCGATTGCCTTTCCTTAACCACCAAGCTCGATTTCCTTTTCTTGGACAAAATAGGCTGATGAGCAGTGCTCTGAGCACCACGTTTCGCCGCGTAATGCGAGGTGATTGAATCCATCTTATCGAACTCTTTTCGATGAATCTTCTCGAACATGTCAGTGACACGAGGAGGACCGTTGCTTTCTTCCTTTCCCGTCGATTCTTCGGTAGTAGTTCGGTGGTTGTTCAAGACGCTGGCATTGACACCCTCCACGCCCTTTTCTGCAAGTCTCTTATTCATCTCGTCTAAAACGGACTGAGCGGCGGTACGGAATTGAAAATTGGACAGGTTGTTCTGGGGAAGTGGTGAACCGAATACGAAAGCCTCGGACCTGGGAACGCCTCTCTTTGAGCGAGCTGAGGTATTTTGTGGTTTAGGTGCAGGCGAGAAGATGTCGATGGGTTCCGCAGAGGGTTTCTCGGTGGACTTGGGGGTTGCACCCGTGTTAAGGCGCGTGGTGGACTTGGTCTTCTCCGGGGTGGGTTCACGAATGGAAGGAACAACTAGTCCTCCAGGTATATCCAAGTCTATGTCCATATCCGAGTTGTCGTATTGAGGTGATCTACCAGGGTGCTGCTTAAGCAAGCCACCAAATCCTTGAAATGTTGGAACGGATGGGTACAAGGATTTCCGGGCAGCACCGCCTGGAGAAAGTGGCCATACAGGGACTTTGGAAGTTCCGGTCTCTCCCGGCGTACCAGGGACAAGGTCGAACGAGGTGGCGAAAGGTCTAAGTTTGGGCGGAGACAGTAAAATGCCCGGATCTGTGGTGGGATTTGAAACGAGGCGGATTGTGGTCGTAGCCGGCGCCTGTGAGAGACTGAGCCTCCCAGCAGTGGGGGCGGGTAGGCCCTGGAGATTTGACTGTCCAGGAATTGGCTCAACTGGTGGGTCTTCCGGATCACGGTTTGGTTCGGAAGTGGGAAGAGTAGAAGACGACTGGGCCACGTCCTTGCTGGAAAGACTCGAAGATGACGATGTAGTTCCGTCGGATTTGGATACGTTGCGTTTCAGTCCCAAAGAATTTGCAATAGCTCTGAGGGATGACGCGACAGAACCTAACAGGACTGGTGAGGAGGCACCGCTCAATGTCGAAGTTACGGAAAAACGGACCTTTAGATGTACTCGTGCCAAACTCGCCAGCTGGACGGTCAGAGCCACCGCGGTTAGTCCTGAGTGTCTCCTCGTCCACCTCTGTGATAGTGTCCATAACCACTTCCCATTGCTCGCTGGGACGCGATATGGTGTTAATAGACGCATCGACACCGGCAGAATGATCGGACGCGTCGTCCTCGCTGTCTGTAACTACTTTGGCGTTCGGATCTTCGGTCCTGACAGCGATGTTTAGCGGATCATTTGCCGGTAGCGTTTTGGCGTGAAGTTTCAATCGTTGAATGAGATCTTTATTCTTCCCGGACGCCTTCAGTGAATGAGTTTTGCATAACTTGACAAGCTGATCGCGTTTCAGAGAATGCAACGCTGGCGAGTTAAACAGAATCTGGGTTGTCGTGGACATTTGCGATTCGGCGCTATTGCATAGATTTTGGCGCTGTGGTGATGATCGTCGTCGCTGCACAACTCGTTTCGTTGACTGGGACGCGGCGACAGTGCGGGGTCATGTGACCGCGTCGGTGGCACGTGATGACCACGACTAAATTACTAATGACGCGCTCGTGGTGCGTAGTTCACCTTCTCTCCTAATAACATCTCAGAACAAGCAGTAATCCTAGCTGTGGCGTAACAGCCTTTGTCCGCCTTGGATATTGGCGTTGTACTCTGGTACAATACAAGGCATTCTCCATTGACACTGGCGCTGGATGGGCATACTTCAAGCGGAGGACAATCCAGTACGTTCTTGTTTCGTATCGCGACGTCAGAGAATCCCAGAGAATAATGGGGACAACAATGGACCTCCGTGATTGCACTCAACGTGATCAACGGATTGCTTTCTTCCAGCAATCCGTGGGTGCTTGTGGGTCCCAAAGTTACCATAAGAGGTAAGAAAGAGCACAAGATTATTACTTTACAAGGTAACTTTTGCTTGATTGCGACGTTTGGTCACGTCACGATTATGTCACACTCTCACATTACGATTTGCCAACCTCTACCAGTGCGACTTTATATAAGAAACTCCAATCCAATGCAGATTCCCCATTCCCAGCTAATCCAATATGGTCCTCCAATCCTCCCAGGTTTCTCGCCGATCCGACTCGGAAAACACCCCTCCTACAGCCAGGTCGTCCAAGTCCAAGATTCGAGGCGGTATCCAGGATGCTTCGCGTCGCCGTCGTGCTCGAGCTGCAGGTGGGCCTCACAACCCTCGATATGCTATCGAGGATGCAAAGCATAAGAGCGCCCCAAAGCCCCAGACATCCCTGATTAACATCGAGCTCTCCCGCTCTTCTGTGAACGAGCACCTGGCAGACTCAGCCTCTACTGTCTCCATGGTCAATGTAGCACTCCCAAGGTATCTCCCCCGTCCACCCTTCAAGCAAGTCGCGAAAGAGGCCATCACGTCTGTCGCGCCCGAGCTGGCTAGTACGGCAGTTGGCTACATCCGCCAAGGCCTCCAGTACCTTGGGCCCGGGTAAGTCCAACGGACCGGTCAGAGTACCCAGCCACTCATTCATCTCTGCAGCATGCTTCAGGTCCTTACAGGTGTCAAAGCTGAGCCCACCTCCAACGTTCTTCCTCAAGAAATGTCTGTGGTCATCAATGACCTGTCGTCTGACATGCCCACGCACATGCTCGCTGTGTACGCGCGAGACGTTCCCGCTACTGCCAGACGCCGGGTGACGCTTTTCCCCGTCCACAATATCATTCTCGCTACACACTGCGCGAATCTTCCCACCTTGCCTGCATCCAACGTCGTCCGCCCAAGTGCCGCCAGGTCCACAATCTCCATCCCCGTGGTGCCTCTGTGCATCCCCGCGCCAGAAGTCTTTCCCCAATTGTCCACATTCTTGTACACGAAACGCATCGATCACCTGCTCTCGTCTCTCCTTCCCAGCTCGGTCCCCCAGGCACTCTATCTCGATGACCCGACAAATGAGCGCGTTCTCTGTCTTCTTCGACAATACGCGGGCAGGCTCGCGATGGCCCACAGCCCCCAACGCCTCCTCACGCATGCGATGATGGTCAACGGCCTATGGCGCAACGCGTGTGCGTTGGGTATCGACGACGAGAAGCTTTGGTGCGCGCTCGACGTCGCGTGGGAGGTCCTTATCATTGCACTTGCCCTCTCGACTGGTCAACAACTTTGAGGGTGTGTTTACGTCTTGCATTTAGCATTCGAGGACTTGGCATTGTAGCATCATCACATATAAACTCAACCCTCTAATCGCGTACTTGGGTGTATGATTATTGGCCATCGAATGTTTAATACTTTTCTATTGTTTACACTCCTCGCATTATTACTGCATTGTCATTATTGATAATTATATGGGAAATGCTATGAAAAACGCATTGGTCGAGTTGAAATTTGAACGAATGTAAGGGTAGTCTCTTAGAGGTAGGGACGGTCGTTCTTACCTCCAACTTGGAGGCTGCCGATGGATGACCGATAATTCGGATGGAGTCTTGGAAGTGGTGAGTAGTACTACTAACTAATTCGTTCCGTCTCCACCTTGTGTTACAAATTGTTTCAAGCTAAATGTAAAAGAAAAGCTAGGAGCATACGTGTACAGGTAGGTTGACAATCACTGCAGGTACAATGTTCACAGAAATCCATCTATCGGGTCGCCCACCCGCTCGGAAATAGCCCCCACCGATCAACCAATGCGTTCCGAGACCGTGGTCGGACGTCCAGTTATGTTTTGATCACTTGCCGCCCCGCGTGAACCGGTTGAAGACCTTCTGTGAAAGCCGGACCGAGATAGATCGTTTATTAAATGGACATGAACGCAAGACAGGGAGATTAGGAAAGGGAAGAATACTAAGTACAGAAAAGAAAAGTGGGAAGAGCGTCCGGATCGAGAAACAGTCATATCCAATCTCACACACGAGCAAGGAACCAAACGACGGAAAGAATTAAGCACGCTTTGCTGCACCGCTTACCTTGGCACTGGCAGTTAGGCTTACGGCTGCCAGTTTCTCTGTGACTTCCTTGCTCTGTTTGGCACTCTCTGCAGGAACAGCGCCACCTTGTGCGACAGATGCTTCTTCCTCTTGCTTAGTGCCTTGGGATACGGCTGCGCCATCCTGATCGGCGTTGTGGTGATGAAGAACATCAGCATGCTCGAGGCTCTCTTTTTCAGATTCTTGTTTGAATTGATAAACATCCTCGTTGAGTTGGCGATGCTCAGGTGAAAGGTGATGATCATGCGCCAAGATCGACATGCGCTTCATCGCCATCATGCTGAGCACGGCTTTACGGACTGCATGGATCGATGGAACCATCAGTGTAGACTCCCTGGATGAAGCGGATATGGAACATACACGTCCTCTTGGCATTGAACGCCTTCCTGACATGGGGCAACAAGTCTGCAGGTTCGCCATTCGCGCCCTCAACGAAGTGCGGTACTTCCGCAGTGAGCCACGAATGCTGAAGCATTTGTTCAGCCGTAGCACGCGCATCCGGATCAATTGTGAGGCAGGCGGAGACAAAGCTACGAGCAGTCTCCGAGACGTTGGACCAGTATTCCTCTGTGAAGGGTCAGTGGCGTGCGATCCGCAAGATGCCTAGAAGTTAACCTGGCTCGAAGTGGTAATCGCCCACAATAATAGCTTCCATTTCTTGCTTTTGCGTGTCACGGTCGAATGGCGTATAGCCTAGTAATTGATGTTAGTCGACTCCACAACCCGCACCAAGACGATATGTACCGGCAAGTAAGAAATACGTGATAACACCCATGGCCCATATATCGACG
>JBBPMD010000995.1:0-10267 GCA_038090095.1 Zangia roseola | reverse complement strand
TCATATTTCAAAGAGGTTGTGGGTTCTGTGGGAATTTTTTGTGATATTCGGCAATGGCAATGGGTGCATTGACCAAATTGGATTTCTTTTCCCACATATGATCTTCTTCTGCATAGCCCTTCCAGTGAACGAGGTATTCGAAGGATCTTCCCTTCATCCTTGAGTTGATGATGTAATCAACTTCATATTCCTCTTCACGGTCTTCCGTAACAAGAATTGGTCCGGGTCTTACAGCATCCTGCCCTGGCAACCTTTCCTTATATGGTTTGACCCGTGTGATATTCACTACAGGGTGTATTTTCATAGTTTTGGGCAATCACAGTTCTACTGTGTTAGGGCCCTTCATATTGGTTATTTCATATGGTCCGATCCACTTTTCAGTCATCTTCTTGGAAGCGCGAGGCAACCTCAGATTATCGGTGGCGAGCCAGACCTTGTCTCCTATTACATAATTCGGGGCATCGGAGCGATGCTTATCCACTTGAGTTTTCATATTTTGTTGTGCCTTCTCGAGATTGGCACATGTTTCTTTTAACATGTTTTCCATATTTTCTGCCCATTCTTCAGCAAAAGGTGCTTTCATAGTGGGTTGTTCTATTCCCATTCTAGGGACATATGAGTGTGTGACTTCAAAGGGGGTTTTCTTTGACAATGTATTCTTCTTGGCATTGTATGAGAACTGAGCTATGGGAAGCCAGTCGGACCACGTGTCCTGATTCTCGTTGCAGTACAGCCTCAGATACTGTCCTATTTCCCTATTGATGCGCTCCATTTGTCCATCCATTTGGGGGTGATGCGCATTTGACATAGATGTTTTTATTTTTAATATGTTGCATAAGTCTTTCATAAGGGTGGATGTGAACTGCAGTCCGCGATCCGAGACAATGGATGTGGGTAAGCCGTGATGTTTCCACACGTGTTGCATATAGAGTTTCGCTAAATCCAGCAAAGACGTGTTTTTTGTGCATGGGGCGAATTTGACTTCTTTTGAGAAGCGATCAACGACTGTGAGGATCACATCGAATCTGTTTGACATGGGTAGATCTGTAATAAAATCAGCGGAAATGTGCTGCCAAGGTTTCTCAGGGACCTCTAGGGGTATGAGTTTCCCAGCAGGGGCCTTATTGCCCGTCTTGCTTCTAGCGCAAGTTTCGCACCATGAGACATAGTTTTTTATTTGTTCTTTCATAGAAGGCCACATGTATGAACGTGTGACCAGTTCGTAGGTTTTTCCATAACCAGGGTGTCCTGCCACTGGCGAGTCATGGTGTAGTTTCATGATTTCCATCCTTAGAGCATCAGGTACGAAGATCTTTCCTTCATGTTCTAAGACCCTTCTTTCTAGGATTTCATATTTTTGTTTTTCTTGTAGTGTCTTGACGAATCCAGACAGAAGTCGGATCGTTGCTTTGCGAATCTTTGAGAGGATGTCATCTCTGTTGTCGGAGATTAAGACCACAGTGTTCCTAACACATGCTGGGTCAATGATGAGAACTCCTTTGTTGTCCTCTTCGATTCCTTCTGCATGATCGTCCCTTCGGCTCAAGGCGTCTGCTTTTCTCATCATGATTCCGGCTTTGTGATGCCATGTGAAATTGAATCGTGATAGGTATTGTGCCCATCTTGCCTGACATCTGTTTAGGTCTTGACATGTCATAAACCACTGTAAATTCTGGTGGTCATTCCATATTTCAAATTCATATTTTGCGCCTTCTAGGTAGTGGCGCCATAATTCCAAAGATTGGATAGCCGATAACATTTCCTTATCTGTCACTGGATAGTTCCGTTCTTCAGGGGTCATGGAGTGTGAGTTATAGGCCACAGGGTGCCAAACTCCTTCTTCTTTTTCTATAGATAGTACAGCGCCCATCGCGTAGTCCGATGCATTGCTTTCTAAGCGAAACTTGCAATTGTTATCGGGGTAGGCGAGGATAGGGGCAGTGGTAAAGGCATGTTTGAGCTTGTCAAAAGCTTCTTGGCATGATGTTGTCCAATCAAACTTCTGATCCTTTTTGGTAAGGTCGTGAAGTGGACAAGTGAATTTTGCATAATCTTGGATAAAGCGACGATAGAAGTTCACTAAGCCTAAGAACGAACGAACGTGTTTGATGGTTTTCGGAGTTGGCCATTCTAGTACAGCCTTGACTTTCTCCATATCCATCGAGATTCCTTCTGTTCCCACAATCATTCCTAAAAAGTCCACCTCTTTTACTTTAAAGTGGCACTTTTCGGGTTTGACAAAGAGATCATTTTCTTTTAATCTCCGTAGAACTTCCAGAACTATCTTGTCATGTTCCTCGGCATTATCCGTGGGTGTAAATATCATAAGGTCATTGATGTAGACGACAACCACGCCTTCCATGTCGTTAAATAGATCGTTCATCATGGTTTGGAATGTGGCGGGAGAGTTGCATAATCCGAAGTATATGACCAGGGGTTCGTAAGCACCCTTAAAGCAGACGAAGGCAGCTTTCCATTCGTCGCCTTCTTTGATACAAACATTGTTGTATCCCCATTGAAGGTCCATCTTTGTAAATAGTTTTGCATGTTTTAATTTGTCTACAAGTTCGGAAATGAGCAGCAACAGGTAGTTGTTCTTGACCGTGTGCTCGTTCAGGTATCTGTAATCCTGAACCATGCGCTTTTTGCCGTCCTTCTTTGGGACAAAGAACATGGGGGATGTTTGTTCCGATTTCGAAGGGCGTATGTAGTCTTTTGCTAGCTGATCCTCGATGAACGCCACAACCTCTTCTTGTTTGGTTGGGTTAAGCGGAATTAATCTTCCCTTTTTCGGTTTAAACGTGTCTTTGAGATCTATAGCGTGATCCCATGGCTTTCTAAGCGGCATGCGCTCTGACTCCTTCTTGCTAAAGACGGATAAATATTTGTGGTATTCCGCGGGAACTAGTTCTTCTGTGGTCTTTTCTGTTTTTGTTTCGAAAATAGAAGTTTCCATAGATCGAAGTTTCATTTCCATGGCATAGGTTCTTTCTTCCTCTTCTTCTTCTTCTATCGATGGGAACTCGCGTAATGCTCTACACATGTTCGGGCACGTTTTGAGAGTAACTTTCTTTTTGATCCAGTCAATTTGGGGGTTGTGCGCCTTTAGCCAAGTGTAACCAATAATCATTTCGTTTCGGCCCAAATTGGTCACTTCGGCAATCACTTTTTCCCTATGACCCTGGTATTCCATAATAAGTTCCACATCATGCGTGATGGATCCCGATGCGTTCTGCATTCCATTGACGTTGAAGACCCTATGTTACAAACGCATCTATTTCCCCTATCTTCTTCCAACCTTACGCTCCAATGAACGCACAAGTCTTCAATGAACCGGTCCTCATGCGGTTCTAGGACAAGTGCTTATGTAATTATGCCTCATGCTAAGGCTGTTCTCGGAACTCGTTCCTATTGGCTGCCACACTTGCACAGCTGATGACAGCATTTATTTAATATATCACAGATCCGATCGTGGTTAGAAGCAGTACACGTTTCCATCAAGGAATGCCCCTTCTGCCACATCAATTATGACATACCTCATTATTACCTGACGCATCAGCATCAAGGTACCAACCCCTATGATCAGTCATCCATCATTCCTTATCGTCCAATGGGATTAATAGTAGGAATGGTACGACGATTATATAATTATTACATAGCCACACATGTATTTGTATATAAACCATGCAAACAACGCCAGTAGACTCTATCAAAGTTTACTTGGTTTTTACACCCCATTCACTTGCCTCTTGAGCATCTCTTTGTTACACATTCCACTTTACATTCACTGAACGCTTTTGAGTGTCTGTTTCACTTAAACTTTGATACATCTTTCTACCATCAAGGACCCTAGAAAGTAAGACCTTCGGTACAGGCTACCTTAGGAAGATCACTTGTCTGGTCATAGGGCCTCTGATACTGACAGAGAAGTTACCCTAGTGCCCAACACCCCTCAGACCACTCACCAGTCGGTGCTTCGTGTCGACACTACGCTCAGCAGAACATTCGACCAAAGGGACCCTTCACTAGAAGTAGCACTAGAAGAGGTACAGAGGTTGAGAGAGGACCTTAGAGACGACTGTTATGACGACGGTATAAGACTAGAGCACACCACTCTAGCACATTATGCAGAAGCTGCTGGTGTGAGAAGGGCGACATTCAGTTGGAGCAGTGACGAGGAAATCTTAAGGCAGATACTCGTCTTGCCTGCACTAAGGACACCATCACCGGTAGTCAAAGAAGAAACAGAGGAACCCGAGATACTGTGGTACCCAGGTTCACCATCTACGCTTCCTTACCCAACATCACCGCTCTCCGACCTCACCCCACTCCCCTCCCAATACAATACTCCAAGGAGGTCTGAGATCCAAGAGAGACCTTTCATCGGACCCCTAAACAGAGGAGAATCTTCAAACGACCCCAACCTCTATTACCTACCTTCCTACTTCCAACACTCACCTCTACCCATTGCACAAGCACGCAACAAAAGGAAAAAGGTCTTCTACGCAAGGGAGACTTTCAGATTTGATAACGAGGAACAAAGGCACTATCAGGGAAGAAACCTGAGACTGAGAAACGTACTAAAGAAACCCCTTTACATATAAAACCAATACAATCCTTCTTTACGATGTCCAACACCACAGCAGACCTCGAAACAATCAAAGACACTACCCTTAAGTGGGAAGACAGGATGGAAGCATCGGCTCGGGTCATAAACGACCTGGTAAATGAAGTCGATCGTCTTCGCACCCTTCTGGCAACAGCACCAAACGACACTCCCAAGAGCAAAGCCGAAATATTCGCAGACCTGGCATATACAATGGTACAATGGCCAAGTTCGATGAATGGTGGACAAAAATGCTTGGCTGGATACAAGCCAACAAGGGGGTTGTCAAGCCCAAATCATACAATGCCGTTCTGGCAATACTCTCCCGAATGGAAGGGAGCAAGGCAGGGCCGTTTGCCCAAATGATGATCTCCCAGGGACCCGCAGAATACAATAACTCCGGAGTTTTCTTAAAAGGAGTGTCATGGGAAAGATTGGAGCTGGAAATGAATAACTACTTCCGCTCTGTTAACCAGAAGGACTGGGCAAAGGCCCAACTAGAAAAAATGTCACAAGGACAGTCCCGCGTCAAGGACTTCATAATCAAATGGTTGGCCATGTACGAAAAGGCACAGGTCGGCAATGAGTACAGTATCACCCTGCTCGAAAGGAACACGCAAAGAAAGATCTTCGAAAGCAGACGGCCCGACACCATCCAAAAATACTGTGCCAAAATAAAATCTATTGGCAACAACTTCGAAGCCCTGGCTTTCTCCAGGCCAACCACAAAGGACCCCAACGCAATGGACATAGGGGCCTTACCAAAGAAGGGGGTAAACTCCAACAAAACGGAAAATCAGGTTGCTACGCTTGCGGAGACGACCACATGATCAAGGATTGCAAGAAGCCTCAATGCGGCGAATGCAAGTGGCGCGGAGTCCACAAACTCCTGCTCAAAATCCTCGGACAAACAGGTTCGGGTGACAAAGAGCGAAGATGGCTGGTTTACGACAGAAGAAGTCGAGGAGGTGGTCAGGAAGGCCATCTCAGGAAAAGGAAAAGGAAAAGGCAAGGCGAAAGCCGAGCCACAAGTACAAGTGGACCCTTTCGCCAAATTAAGAGGCCTAACGTACGAACAAATGGCCGAACACTTCGCCAGGGAGGCGGAAAAATGAAGAGCCAATCGGGTAATCTGAAGACCCGATCAGCTAAAAACAATATCTATGGTCGATACTCCGCTCTAGATGAGCAAATTATGGAAACCTTCTACTCCAAAATTGAGGATAAACTACCTTTCAATAAACTCTTTAACTATGAAGAAAAAGCCGAGGAGCGTCTCACAGAGTGCGCCAGGGGCTTCATACCTGGGCTTCATTCTCCTACCAAAACCCAAAAAAATAATGAAGATGGAGACATTTCAGAGTCTCACAAAAGAATCCGATCGGCTGTCATCCAAGATGAACTCCTCATGGATGTACATATCGGGCTGAAAGGAGGAATAATGCTACATGCAAAAGCGCTTCTGGACAGTGGAGCAAACACGATCTTCTTACACGAAGACTTCGCTAAGAAGCACAAACTAAAATTATGACCTCTTCGATACCCAATCAGGGTCTTCAACGTCGATGGAACCCCAAACACATCAGGTTCTATTACGCACAACATGGAGCTTATCATGGAATACCAGGGTCATAGGGAAAAGGTGATCGCCGAGGTGACCAATCTAGGCCAGAACGACATGATTCTCGGCTACACTTGGCTGAAGGCGCACAACCCTGAAATTGACTGGTCCAAAAAGAAAGTCACACTATGCTCGTGCCCGAAAACGTGTAGAACACTACGCAAATTCCCATCGACAGAAGAAGAAGAAGAAGAGAGAACCTATGCAATGGAAATGAAACTCCGATCTATGGAAATATCTATTTTTGAAACAAAAACAGAAAAAACCACAGAAGAACTAGTTCCTGCGGAATACCATGAATATTTATCCGTATTCAGTAAAAAGGAATCTGAACGCATGCCACTGCGCAAACCATGGGATCACGCCATCGAACTCAAGGATACGTTTAAACCTAGAAAAGGAAGGTTAATTCTCCTAAACCCTGTGGAACAAGAAGAAGTTGCCGCATTTATTGAAGATCAACTTGCTAAGGGTTATATTCAACCTTCTAAATCCAAATAAACGTCACCTGTGTTCTTTGTCCCAAAGAAGGATGGCAAGAAACGCATGGTTCAAGATTACCGATATCTAAACGAACACACGGTCAAGAATAACTACCCCTTGCCGTTAATCTCGGAGCTTGTTGACAAGCTCAAACATGCAAAACTATTTACGAAAATGGACTTGCGATGGGGATACAACAATGTTCGCATCAAAGAAGGCGACGAATGGAAAGCTGCCTTCATCTGCTACAAGGCTGCTTACGAACCCCTCGTAATGTTCTTTGGACTATGCAACTCCCCCGCCACATTCCAAACCATGATGAATGACCTATTTAACGACATGGAAGGAGTCGTGGTTGTCTATATCGATGACCTTATGATATTTACGTCAATGGATAACGCCGAAGAACATGATAAGATCGTGCTGGAAGTTCTCAGGAGACTAAAAGAGAACGACCTCTTTGTAAAGCCAGAGAAGTGCAGCTTCTGTGTCAAAGAAGTTGACTTCCTCGGAATCATCGTGGGAACCAATGGGATCTCGATGGATATGGAGAAAGTCAAGGCTGTACTCGAATGGCCAACTCCTAAAACCGTCAAACACGTTCGTTCTTTCCTAGGCTTAGCAAATTTCTATCGCCGCTTCATCCAAGACTATGCAAAATTCACACACCCGCTCCACGACCTGACCAAGAAGGATCAGAAATTCGATTGGAGCACCTCATGTCAAGAAGTTTTCGATAAATTAAAACATGCTTTCACCACCGCCCCTATCCTCGCTTACCCTGATAATAATTGCAAGTTCCGCTTAGAGAGCGATGCATCGGACTACACGACAGGCGCTGTTTTATCTATAGAAAAAGAAGGAGTTTGGCACCCAGTCGCCTACAACTCACACTCTATGACCCCTGAAGAATGGAACTATCCGGTAGCAGATAAGGAAATGCTATCGGCTATACGATCTTTGGAATTATGGCGCCACTATCTAGAAGGCGCAAAGTATGAATTTGAAATATGGAACGACCACCAAAATCTACAGTGGTTTATGACGCGACAAGATCTAAATTGAAGACAAGCAAGATGGGCTCAATACCTTTCCCGCTTTAATTTCACCTGGCATCACAAAGCAGGAAACACGATGGGAAGAGCAGATGCCCTAAGCCGAAGAGAGGATCATGCTGAAGGAATCGAGGAGGACAATAAAGGAGTTCTTGTCATTGACCCCGCACGTGTTAGAAGCACTGTGGTCTTAATCTCCGATGACAGAGATGACCTCCTATCCAAGATTCACGAAGCAACAATCCGACTTCTGTCAGGATTTGTCAAGTCGCTACAAGAAAAACAAAAATATGAAATTCTAGAGCGAAGGGTCTTAGAATGCGAAGGAAAGATCTTCATACCCGATGCACTCAGAATGGAAGTTATGAAACTACATCACGAAAAACCAGTAGCCAGACACCCCGGTTACGAGAAAACCTATGAACTGGTCTCATGCTCATACATGTGGCCAGCTATGAAAACCTTAATACAAGATTATGTCTCACGGTGCGAGACTTGCGCTAGAAGCAAGATGGGCAATAAGGCCCCTGCCAGGAAACTCATACCCTTAAAGGTCCCTGAAAGACCTGTTAACAGCTGGATGCACAGCTGGAGTCCTCTGTCAGAAACTATGTGATTGCAGACTATATGACTACATACTTGGAGTCCTCTGTCAGAAACTAAGGAAAGCGAAGACAGAGGAACTCTGACAGCTATGTAGTGTGAAACAAATGCAAACAATGTGCCACAAGGTGGCACAACATCTAAATAGGGTAATAGAGCGAAAATGTGCGAAGTGCACAATCAGAAAGCTAACACCTATGCCAACTGGACTGGGTGCTGAGTCTGGGAACTGCAATCGGTGTATGGGGTTCTACATCCTGATCATGATCATCGACAGGAGGAAGAGGAGGTGGAGGCGCCCCCCCAGGATGCAGAATCCCAAGAGCGACTGCCACAGACTCATCTCCTATGGAGTCGTCGCCATGGGGTGCTATGTAGGGTTCAATGGGCACAATGATGGGAGCTGGGGCTGGGAGGCTGAGGGTAGGGCGTTCGTCGAAATCAGCTCGTTCTGAGATAATGGTGCGCTTGGTGGTGGGGTTGTAGAACTTCCATCCCTTGTACCCCTCTGGGTACCCAATGAATACGCATTTTTCGTAGTGTGGGCGCAAAGCAGGACATTTGTCCTTCTGTATATGGACATATGCAGTCGATCCCCAGACTCGCAGGTGGGAGACATCTGGTTTGCCTCTATGCCATCGCTCGAAGGGGGTAGAGTCGTTCACAGCAGCTGTGGGGCATCAATTCCACACATGCACGAGGGAAGCCAGTGCTTCGCCCCAGAATGCCATTGCTAGGTGAAGCACACACTCAAAGGAAGAGCGTATGACAAGTGGAATATGTGATGAAAGTGTGGTTTGCTCAACCGATGAAGAGTGGAGAATATCAGAAGTAAATTTGACTGGAGTGCTACGACAGTCTACATAGGTTTATATACTACAATACAGTGTTTGTGTCCATTTGGTCCGGGGCATAGGGTATAGATAAGAGTTCTTTGCGCTATTGGCTAAGTGTCATAATGAGTCATGAGAAGTACACTGCCTTGGTAGGCTGTGCGAGTGAGTCATAGATAAGGTGTATAGCCTTCGAGGTCATGTGGTCTGGAACTTATCCTATTGGACGAATGGTCCGAAGGCTGTTCATAATGTGGCAGCCAATAGGGTTCCGTTCCGAGCATAGGTTTTGCATGAGGCGAAACACGTGTTGGTCATGTGACTTCAAAAGTAAGAGGATTGAAGGTCATCGTATCGTTAGCGACCTTTGGCATGTGAGCATATGGATCGAAGAAGATAGGGGTTAGAGGCGCGTTTGTAACACTAGGCCTGATTCCTTCAGCATCGCTGTAATGCGCTCGCTCAGGACGCGATTAGCTCGTTCTGCGACTCCATTCTGCTGGGGACGCACTCAGACAGTGTGCTGGCGCTCTATGCCGCACTCAGTGGTGAATTTGAGCATCGCATTGCTCATGTACTCGCCTCCCTTGTTGTCTTGCAGGGTTTTGATCTTTCGCTCGCTCTGGTTGTCTGCAAACACCTTAAATTGCTTAAAAGCGTCGAATACGTCCGATTTGGCTCGAATTGGCAGTACGAAACGATAGCGAGAGTAGTCGTCGATGAAGGTGACCCAGTAGCGAAAGCCAGAGAAGGTGGGGTAGGGTACTTGATGCACATCCAAGTGGACGAGCTCCAGAGGGCGAGACGAGCGAGAGGTTGAGCTGGGGAAGGGATTTGCGCTCATTTTGCCTGCTAGGCATGGCTCACAGATAGGATCTGGTGACAACTTGCTGTCCAGCTTCATCTCAGTGACTAGTTGGCGATCAGAGAGCGACAAGTCTGTTGGGATTTGGCATTCTGTCCATTTCCTTAGTGGTGTCTATCACCACCACACTTGATATAACCAGTCTTGTGTTGACACTAGTACCCAGGCCAAATAGCTCAGTGGTTAGAGCACCTGGTATAC
>JBBPMD010000994.1:0-10270 GCA_038090095.1 Zangia roseola | reverse complement strand
CGAGTTTTGCCCGTTCAATCTCTGCTACGAGCTGTTTCCTCCGCTCTCGTGCGCGTTCAAGAATAGCCTGCTTGTCGAGTGCCCCTTTGGAAGTGGTAGAGCTGGGAGTAGACCGGCTCGATATGGGCGGAGTGAGAGACGTGACGTCTATATCGGCTCTAGCCTTTCCCTTATGAGTCACAGTGATGCGAGGCTCGAAGAAATCGGTCGGAGAAGGGGACGGTGCCAGGTGCGTGTGATGATCCTTTTCAACAGCCTCGTAGGTATGAAATTCTGCAAGATTCGTAAGTGACAATTCACACTGTCAAGGGAAACGCGTACCGGGAGCAAGGACTTCATGGGCGGTCATACTTGCGAGTGCATCACCGAGCACTTCGGGAGGTGGTGTGAGTGGTCCGGAGACAGAGCTGAACGAGGTACGTGGCGTATGGGAGAGGACAGGTGGGATTGAGATCTCGAGCGCTTGCGGGATACTGCCCGACACGAGCGCAGAGGTTGGTGAGGCTGCCAACTGCAATTGAGGCGATGATGCAGCCTGCCGAGATATGGCTAGCAAGGTTGGGTCAATTGCGTGATCTTGTATTGGATGTGGGGCAGTCGAAGCGGTGGGTTGCGCTGGGATAGGTGTACTGGGTGCAAGGCTAGAGGTCGGCAAGTCCGAGGGCGCCAATGGGTGAGTGCCGCGATCAGACGGCTCTGAAGTAGATGTGTCGAATTCGAGTGGAAAGACCTTTTGGAGTTGGGATAGCCATTCTTCGAAACCCAAGTGATCAAAAGAGGTTGCCAAACTTCCTTCCTCAGCTACGCCTTCCGTGTCCATAGGTGCACTATCCCTCAAACCAAGACCTGGTGACCCATCCATGCTAGGTGATCCCAAGGAACCTAGAAAATGGTATAGGGTGTCCATCGACATTGCATTGGTTGGCGCTTCCGTTACAACAAAGTCCGGGATAATGCTGGCACGCAGCGTGGGTTCAGTAATGTTTGTTCCCGCTGGATTGACCTCCCGAGTTTGCGTCTCCACAGACGTACTTCTGGTCGACTGGCGACTTTGCGTCTTGATCCGACCCTTCCCTTCGCTCTTCGCAGTTTTAATGGCAGCCCTCTTGGTAGCATCTCGTACGAGTTCTAATAATTGCACCATAAGTTGCCTCGCTCTATCTTGCGCCCAAGTATCATGGTACGCCTCGGGGCCTTCACCGACTGCGAACGGGAAAGGGACATCCCATTCAGTTGCGCCAGCAGGAACGTGTTTTAACTTTCGGCGTTTTGGGGGTGGGGCGGCGGTGGTTGCTGAACCAGAAGTGGGGGTGGGAACTACGGGAGAAGGGAGCATGTTAAAGATGCCAAGACCATAAGGTCGCGCAAACGGGTTGCGTGGGGGATTTGGATAGGGTTCACCGCCAAGAAGCTTAACCAGAGACTCGAGTACCGGAAAAATATTTTTTTCTTTCGAAAGAGAGCTCAAAATATTTGAGCGTAGAGCCTCTGGAGCGAGTTGATCCAGACGCTCTGGCATCTGAAGCTGATCACGAGGAGCCTTTCCGATCTGTAGAGTGTCCTGGTCATCGTCGAGTACGATTGGATGGGCCGGTGTCGACCCACGGGGAGGAAAGGGTGAACAGGGTTGCTGTACAGAAGTCGGTTGGGGAGGTTGGGTGTACAGCTGTGCAGGCTTGACGCAACCCACGACTCCTGCAAGCCCAAGTAGTGAGGACTGCGAGCGCAGGAAATTCGGTGGAGTGGCTTCGTCTGGTCTTGGTAAGGTGATGGGTGGTGCAGATGGGGCGGGCGTCAGAGACTTTGCTTTGGGCGTCCTACGCTTCCTAGTTGAAGCCGCAGGAGAAGGGATATAACTAGCCGCAGAAGATGCCCTGGACGCCGGTAAAGGCGTATGAGCGGAGGTGGACATGGCGGCAATGGTGGGTTGTGCAATGGATGGTGAATCGCGACTTAATGTAGGACGAGGAAGTGACGCGCTCGAAGCTGGGAGATCGGCTGGTAGTTCAGCACATGACATATGGGAACCAGGAAGTGCAATGGTCCCCACATTTTTTCTGCCCACTCCCGCACTCGGGATGGTGGTGACGGGGCCAGCTTCCTCTCCGGGCTCCTGAGATGGTGACCTACCTCTGCCCGAGGATGGAGGGGGTGAACCAAAGAGGGAATCCTCATCCTCATCCTCATTTATGAGAAGGGGGGACTGATTCATCAGGCTGATGGAGTGTAAGCAGCGCAATCGCACCAAGGAATGATAAAGATACGAGTCACAACTTTTTTTTTCGCGCCGCCGGCTTACGACCCAGATAACCCTGTTTTGGACATTACAAGGTATTTTTTATTTCCTTTACGAATTTACTGATGGCCTTACTTCTACACCGAGTGTCTCGCCAAAAAGTTCAGACCCGGAAAAATTTACGTCGCCATTCCCGAGAAGCAGTGGGATGAACTTGAGAACCTTCGGGACACCCCACTAAGCCCAGCTCCTTCATACACGGACCCTTTGAGACAGGCTGATCCTCGCTGCAGGTCCTGCGCCTCGATCACCAGGTCCAACTCCCTCATACAGGACCCGTTGGTGCTAGCTATGGAGTCCCTGCAAGTTCGTACAATGTGTATCTTGAACTTATACTCCGTACTTCAGGTCAGTGGAAGAAGTGTTCAAAGTCCTGCTTCGGTATTTTCCAAATGGAGCAGGAAGCCGGACGTTTTGGACATTGTAACTTATTACGTGGTGGACAGCAAGTACTAGCGAAGTGGAGACAAGCTAGCCCATCCACCACTTGTCACAGAACGACCCATTGTTCTGATCGACCACTCGTGGGTTACAGCAGCCGCTGCTCTGTATCTGGCCAATGGGCCCACAGCTTGTCATCCGTTGGTTCGAACTCCCAGCATTCAACTACCCGCTCTTTCCTGTGGCAATTCTGCTTCGCGGCGGAAATTCGGTACTACGAAGGTATTGCACTGACTCGGAGGCCGCTGAGGTTAAAAAAACGACCGCAATAGTATGCTTCATTCTGTTTTTGGTTCTGTTGATGCTACGCAAGTTGGTCTAGACCTCTGACGACAGTTGCTGTAGAGTTCCTATGAGCGCTGGCGTCTAACCGACGGTCGAGATCCTCGTCGATTAACTTGATTTTCTCGGTTGCATCACCATTTCCAGGCACCATCCCGCAACACACGACGTCGAGCCTTCCTGTCGGGTTATAGTCCAGACCTCTCACCCCACACATGGATGGATGATGACTGCTTCACTCGACCCTGGTCGAGGCCCATTCTGAACCAGGCGGAGTCGCTGGTCTAGACCTTCGAGATAACTGCGCATCGCTGGTGTTTGCATCTTTCCTCTTCATCCGTGTATCAAACCCCGCGGAAAGACGCATATGCCCCTCTAGATGTCTGGCTCCGCCCAAAGTTTTCCCAGCTAAATCAGCATCTGAATCCAACCCCGCTCCGCCCTATATAATCCACTGCGTCGAGAATTCCCTGACATGTCCGTTATATTCCCAATGCCATTCGGCGATATCACCATCTTTCACGGGCTTGCGCGCTCGCTTCAACTTAACCCTGCCAACGATTCCCCACTCCCCGTCGAGCTTACAAGAGAACTCGAGGACCTAAGAAAGTTCTCGTTAAACTTGGTACACGTTTCACGTTTTTCTAACATCCGAATCGCCCTAAACTGAGACGTGACTGTTGATTGATGCAGCTCACAGCATTCCTCACGTCGGTTCCATTTCTGCGGTCATATTGATGCAGTTCACTCAACCACCCCGCTCGTCTTTAGGGTGCGTGCGTCTGGCGTGATGGGAGCGGTGACACTGGCACTCCTTGTGTACACGATCAATCTTCATATCGCTATTACCACCAATTTTCTTCAGGTAAGCGTGACGTGCGTGATTTCCCCCTTTCCCCCTTCCATAGTAGTGATTCTGCATGGTCTGATACCACCCTTAGAATAGTCCGACGCTATCTAGGGTTCTCCACGCAATACCCGTTCTCGGTATATTCTGTATGGCCGCCTTTGAACTGGTCGTCGTGGTGCAATCGCCCCCTGTTGCGGCCGTCATCCTTTTGGCGTGCACTTTGCCACCGCTTGTGGTCGCCGTTCATGTCGGGAGACGGCATGCTGAAAAGATCTTGATGCCTTTTCCTGTACAGATGCAGGATATGGCACTTGCTGTGTCGGGCCCGGCTGATACGATAGTGGCATCAAGTTGAGTCGAGTGGCGCCCGTCTCGCATGGCGGGCTTGTTGTCACTTACTAGACTCTTCACGTATATGATACGATACGATAGTTGCCGCTACACCAAGACGTGACGTGCACGATGTAGATTGAACCAAGATCAAAATAATTGTAACACCATCCGTGTAGTGTACACCGTGTGCTTGACATCTGTTTCGTGGTCACGGTGCATGTGGTGTTCCGACAGTGCCTTTGAAATAATACCATCAGCTATAGTATAGGTACCTTGTACATGTCCCCGAACCTAGCATACATTAAGTGATTCTATGCTTTTCCCGTCCGTCTCAGAGTACACCGAGGTATTACATGTCCCACTCGTCCCACAACCCCTCGGGGGATTTGAACGATCCTGGAACGGGGGTTTTCGGCCTGATTTCTACAGTTTCCACGAGTTCGACGACCTTGTCGCTCAGTCCGTCTTCATCGTCCTTGTGACCCCGCATCGCGACAAATAACGGCCCGCGCGAGCCTTGGATAAGAAGACGTATGTCAGTGGCCTCGATCACTTGCTTGAGCAGGCCTGTCTGCACGTCCCTGATTTCGATAAATTCCGGTGAAAAAAGAAGAATATTAGGAAATCGGTGTAAGAAGGAAGTGGCTTTGATCTCCCAGCGGATGAACGCAGAGTTACGCGTAGGCTGACCGTACTTGGTGATATAACAACCCATTGCTTTCAAGGGCGTTTCAGCCGAGTTCGCTAACTGCGCCAAGGTGACGGTCACTCACTATCGTAGACGACCATGAGTTCTGAGGTGGCTTCAAGTCTGAAGAGTCCAAGAGGTTTGGCTGCTTCGCATCGATCTTTGAGGTCACCCGTGGCAAAATTATGAGAAGGGTTGCCAAAGTCCGGAACGACGCTAACAACGGAGGCGCTGGAATGACAGTAAGAACGTGACGGCGAAGCAGATTCCTTACTACGTACTTGCTTGGGTTGGCGATGACGATGCCTCTTTCCGTACAAATTGCAATTGTCTTGGCCAAGGGCATTACGGCGAATACGTCCCTGGGAACATAGAAGGGCTTGATTACGATAGAATTCAGTCCTTGAAAGTCATGCTCTAAACAAATGAAACTGTTCTTACCTCGCCAAAAGGTCGGAAAGAAAGTAAACCCGCTCGTGACGAGGAACGAAACTCGGAAGGATTGCAAACCTCGACCGTATGTACGGTGACTTGGAATAAGTTCCGGACTGCGTAGATAACTAGAAAAGGTATTCTTCAGACAGAGACGGCGGAGCGGATAATAGGGTGTTACCGATTGTCCGATCCCCCATCTGTCCAGCCTGACAACAAACAACGCTGCCATTCTGACCCGAGATCGTTTCAAGGGATGCGTCTAGACTGCTTGGTGGTGACTGATACTGAGCAACTCGTGCGAGTACTTCCAGCGAGTAAGATAGGAGATACTCGTCATGGTGGATGATTATCTTGTTGAAGTCCTGAAGCACAATGATGCTCTTGACGTCTTCGAAGGACAGTATTTTCCGGTAACCTGACGTCAGAGGTGAGTAAATCGTAAGCTTTTAACGGGGAAGGTACATACTTTCGCCTCGACGACCTACAAATATGCCTGTGGCACAACCAACTGCCATGAAGTTTTTCCCCCCACTAGCAACTGAGAACGGTCAGAAACCTTCGTCGCTTCATTTATTTCCACATACCAAAAGATACTGCCTGTAAGACCCGACCGGATGGAGGCCTCTTTGCCACCGCCTGCCGCAGCATGTTACGGCCAGAAACCCGGAAAGGACCGTCCTCTATGACCTGAGACACATACCACTACGAACTATGATCTGAGTAAAGGATTCATACCGGAGGCTCTCACGTTACCTGGTTCCCCTCATGTCGGACGTCGTCGACTCCTTTTGCGTCCACCAAAGCATCGTGCCACTTCCGTCTGATAGATTCAGATGGTGCGTATAATGTGTACCGCCGAGTGGACTTCTCAGCGGCGTGATAGACTGTAAGCGGATAGATCGACCGATAAGCCCCTCGCAAACTGTCCAAGATGCCGCCTTCGTCCACGCGCTCTTTCCTGCTCTCGGGAGGGTCTTCGAAGCTAGCAAGCCTGAGGTACTCTAGTGGGATGGGCTAGACATGCCATCTATACATGGGCTTTTCGAGATCATGAAATTCGCGTACCCGGGATACAACCAGACGCTTTGTCACGCCTCCCCGTTTCTCTTCCTTCGTTATCAGCACTGCAATGATATTAGTCAGAAAAATGGAAGTTTTCCCAAGGAAACACCTACAAAAGTTGTCTAGCAGTGCTACATAGAGATCAAACCAAGGGTTCCACTCCATTTCGGACTTGGACCTTCGGATCAAAGTGCCGGCGTAAATGAGTGAGCGATCATCACTGTACCAGTCTAGTTCCTGAAGCACGATATCAACACAGACGAAGAGCGAAAAGTAGAAAATGTTCATTACGATGATTTCCCCTTTATTAAATACCAAGCTTTCACATAGATCCCAAAACTTGACTTTATTCTCCGCGGCCTCTATTCCGGGTTGGGTACTCTTCAAAAAGCTATTCAGGATAGATAATATTACAGGAAGGTCCTCAGAGTCAGGGTGATTAGCATCGGTCAGTTTATGAAGATGTTGAAGGATCAAGTTGAGGCGTGGGAGACGCGTCACAGGTCGCGAGAGGAACGTAATCAAGTCTCGTTTCTTGACACGCGGATCTTGTGAACATCGTTGCATAAACTCCTGATAAGACTTGCTGTATTTCAGTTCGGTACGGTGCCGTTGTTCTGCAAGGGGGTAATGCTTGATGTAGGATTCGTAGTCTCCCTGGAATTGGAAGGTGGCTGATGAACGTTGAGCCAAATTTCAAGACTTGCGCAAGGGAGTGCGCCCACATTCAAGGATGATATCAGCGACGCTTTGAACGAGCGGATGCTGTTCTTGCTGTCTTTCAAACAAGTCCACCAACATGTGCTCGTGACGCATCAGAATTTGATCGAGGTTCCAAAAGACGGTAGATATGAAGTTTTGTTGTCTGTTCGCGTCGCCTACGATCGGCGGTGAGGCAGAGATCAGCGATTCGATGAACACCTTTGATATATACGTAAGCATGAGAAAACAAACGGTATCGACTACACTACCTCCTTGATAAGCTTGAGGTCGGACACATAATCACGTTCCGACTTGAATATTTCAAAAAGCACGGATTGCCGTTCGACCTCTCGTTTCCCGAGAGCTTCGCGCGCTTCAGGAGGAACGAGATAATACCATTCTTCGTCCTTCTCCGCCAGTTCACCATGCTGGAATCGTCGAAGACCCTCTTCTGACTGAAGCCTACACGAGTCTCAACCACGATCAAGTAGGGTGAAATAAGCCACGCACGTCATGTTCGACAGCTCTCGCGTCAACACGTTCAGACTCGAGTCCATCTAGCCCACCCGGAATGAAGGGGCCCGTCACAAGTCATAACCCTTGCAGGCGAAAAGGCACACACCTCATCTGCGGGAAAATTGACCGACGGGGAGTAGGGTGAGGTCAGATCGCTCCTGCTGCCATACTCCGTTTCGTAGGTATGGTCGCTATCAGATTTGCTTGATCGGTGATAATACTCGTGAGCTGTCTGCCGTTGAGAGACAGATCTATTTATTTGTGGGTCGACAAGACCGAGATTGGGCGGCGGGGGTTCGAGAACGCTGCGAGTACGATGTCGTGTGTAGGATGGCAGGTCGAGCCGAGCGGCCGGCTGCCTTGCTGTTGGCGTCGCGTCACGGTCCCAAGGGTTCAGAAGCCCATTTGACGTGGAACCAAGCTCAAGGGGATAGGACGTGAAAATCTCAGGATCTTGCTGAGTACGATAAGTATGTCCATGGTGGGGATGAGGACGGTGGGTGTGCATAGTGTGGTAGGGGAATATGTCGGGGTCAGGTTAGGTCCTGTACCGCATTGCCTTATCTCATCTACGTCACTCGAGGCTTTGCATGTGTTTGGTGCTTACTATGTACCAGAATTGCTAATGCTAATGCTAATGCTAATGTGTGTACGCGGATAGCTCGACCTTCTTGAGCAACCCCTTGAGCGTGTTACTGCTCCGATTGCAATTGCTCTGCAGCCACTTTTCCATCTCAACCCGCACACTTCCCAACTCCTCGCAGATCGGTAGGCTTCCGTCTTCACGAACTCTGCCAGGATTGAGCAGTACGTCAAACAACCGCGTCAGTATATCCGTGTGCCAGTACCGTTTGAACGGCGTTGCGATCTTGTATATCGGCTCCGCATCCGTAGAGTCAGGCGCATGCGTCACCGACGACGCCTCGATGTACTTCCCGAACAGCATGCAGTATATGATACCTGCCAGACCAAAGTAGTCCGTCTGGTATGTCCAAGGCCGTCCCTCACGGATCTCGAAGCAATCCCGATCGTCCGTAGGCCAGTCAGTAATGAACTGTTGGCTGTGGCGCTGGGGGAAGAGCGTCGTATCGATGGTCCGTCCAAAGTCAATGACTTTGACACCCCGGTATTTCCAGCCCCCTTCGCCACTGGGCTGGTAAATGCTAGATAACGTCGATGATCCTCCTGGCAGCTCTTCGAGGCGGAGTAAGCAGTTATCGATCTTGAGGTCTCCATGGATAAAGCCTGCTACATGCATGCCCTCCAGGAAACGTAATAACTCGATAGTGAAGAAGAAGACCAGAAGTTCGTCCAGGCAAGCCCCCTGTTGCGAAATACCCGCTTGCCCCGCATGATTCACAGCATCCAAAAGTGAACCATGTGGACAGAGCTCCAGCAGGAGATGTGATTCGTCACGGAAAGCATACAGCGCGTGGGGTGTGATTATTGAGCGTGTCAGAGGGGCAGGGAGTGTCCTATGAATTCGTCGAAGAATGTGGAATTCCCAAAGATTGCGGGGCTTCACGACCTTGAGCGCTACTAGGGAGCTATCCCCATCTTCATCGTCATCGTCATCAATGTCGAGGTCCTCATCATCATCTCCACCACCGGACTTGGCGAGTTCTCGTGCGGAAAACACGGCGCCGAAACCCCCTTCTCCAAGTTTTCCGGATACTCTAAGCGATCTCCCCTCGAGGTTGACCAGCATCCCATCGTCATCAGTCGCTCCTCCCTTCCCGCTCTTCCTTGCTATCCGCGCGGCATACCGCTGCAGTCCATCCAACATCCCTCCGTCCTCGGCTTTCAGGTCATGGAAATCTGCATCTGCGGGGAGGAGCGAAAGAAGAGTTGCAACGATCTGTGGGTCTGAAGGGACGCAAGGATTGGGTGGTCTGAAGGCGAGCGTGACTGCCAACGAATCCGAAAGGCTCAGCGTCCCCGTGCGTTCCTCGATGTCGCCTAATTGAGCGCCATCGTCTCCCTCCTCGCGTACCTCCCTGGCCAACTTCTCCGCCACTTCAAAGGCATACCGACCACTTTCAAGTCCTCCCTGTTCTCTCCATTCCATGTCCTCGCCCAGATCATCCCTAGGTCGCGTAGTACTCATCGGCGTCGGGAACCCTCTCGTACTAAACTCGCAGGTCCGTTCAGTGATCGGCGTCATGACATTAATTCGGCCAAACCTCCCACCCAACGGTGGATTATAGTTTTCCTCTTCTTCCTCATCTGCAAAACCCTCCTCCTGGAATGCGTGGTCGTCCGCGTACACATGTTCTCCCTGTGCTTGTCGACGGTAATCTTCATCCTCGTCGAACTGGCTGTCACTCGACGACACGACCGCGGCCTCCATCTCGGCTTCTGCTTCACCCCCTTCAAAAGTGTACCCATCTTCGCTCTCGGAAAGGCCACTACGACTGCTGCTGCTAACGATGTGCCCATCTTCTGCATCAGCGTCCCCGGCGGCATCGTGGAGGTCCGTCTCGCTCGACTCGTCTGTGAAAGCTTCTTCGATGATAGGCGCGATCGGCATCGCTCGTGGTTGCAACACATTCGATTTCTTCGTTGACGCTGGCGCATTATCAACGAAGGGCTTGAATGTACCCGCAGCACCGAGGCTCGCAGGAGGTTTCGGTGTGAACACACTTCCACCACCACCACCACCACC
>JBBPMD010000993.1:0-10280 GCA_038090095.1 Zangia roseola | reverse complement strand
GAATGGAAGATGACGAGAGGAATATGTATGATGTAAAGTATATGTCCATCGGGTCAGTGGAATTAGGGTGAGTCAATGAAGATAGTGTAAGCGGGACTTGTACAGCATATGCGTAGACCTGAAGGCAGTGTCTGTGGTTACAAGCGGTAGCGAAGTAACGAAGAAAGACAAAAGAAGAAAGAAAACGTAACACATTGCCTCTGGGCTTACACGTATGCTGTTCGAGTCCCACTTATGCTATCTTCATTGACTCACTCTAATTCCACTGATCTGATGGATGCATACATTACATCAAATTCCTCTTGTCATCTCCTGTTCATTTTGCATCTTGACTCATGGCTCCTGACTCACATTTCCATTCTTCGTCGCCATGACTCATTTTCTCTATTGTTTCAGATATATCTGGCCTTGGTCCGTGCCCTTTGCCAGCCACTATATAAACCTCTATCATTACTCCTGTATTCTCCATTATTGATCCACTCAATCATATGCTCGATTGTCTGGCCACTCTTGGATCACCTCTAAGTCAACAATCTCTTGTGCAACTTTACCCTTGAACCCTTTTGTGTAGTTGATGCCTGTCAAGCATCGCTACCTACTAGTATTTCTTCAGTCTCTACGAGCCTTTTGAGTCTACCCTAAGGCCTACCCAGCTTTATCATAACAGGAACAGGGTTTTCCATGCTCAGTGCGGGTGCTGTCCATTAGGTTCCAAGTAAACAAGTGGTGAGGGGAGTAGTTTTGGCAACTAAAACTTGATTACTGCCATGCAAAAGGAAAGAAAAGAAAGGAATGTGGACGATGCGCAGCTGGTGGAGTGACTAGTGCAAGAGCTGAAGAGAGAGAGGTGACATGTCACAACCACTCGAACAAAGATGAAATTCTATTCCTACTCACGTACTCATACTACTAGAATAACCAACTACATGATGTTTGTACATATTTGGTTGCATAGATAAGAGTCTATAATGCCATTGGCTAGAGACTCATAATGAGTCATATAGTATGCATAGCCTTTGGTCATGTGATCTGGAACTTATCCCATTGGATGATAGATTTGAATGCTGTGCCAAGTGTGGCAGCCAATAGGGTTGCATTCCAAGCATAGGTTTTGCATGGGTATGGGTATGGGTACTACCTCAGATACCCCAGGGTATACCCATGCTATTCCCTAGATTCAAAGCAGCAAAACAGTCCTTTTTCATGTTGAAAAGTCATGTGCCACAGATGCAACCAGCTGACGAGGTGTGACAAAGCAGCAGATGTTATTTGTGATAGTGGACAAAGAATGAAATCTACACTATGACTCGATAATACTATGATACATATTATGTAAGCAGCGCAGCGCAGGTAAATGATTCTACTCTAACACACTGAAACAACCAATAAAGTCTTGACTGATTGTGTAGTGGAAGTGTAATGCTAAGAGTGTCAAGCTTTGAGAGGCGAGAAGACCAAGTAAACTTTGTTAGAGTCTACTGGCCGCTGGTTCATGGTATATATACTACTATACATTGTTTGTTCATATTTATGGTTTGTGGCTATGTAGAGATAAGAGTTCTTAACGCTATTGGCTAAGTGTCATAGTGAGTCATAGAAGTACACTGCCTTCGTTGGGCTGTGCGAGTGAATCATAGATAAGAGACATGTGTTCGTATCATGTGATCTGGAACTTATCCTATTGGACAACATGTCCGAAGGCTGTGTAGTGTGTGGCAGCCAATAGGGTTGTATTCCGAGCATAGGTTTTGCATGAGGTGAAACACGTGTAGGTCATGTGACTTCAAAAAGTAAAAGTGTCGAAGAGTGTTGTTCTGCTAGTGACCTTCTGAGTGTGAGCATATGGATCGAAGAAGATAGGGGTTAGAGGCTCGTTTGTAACACTACCCCCCTTCTGTGGTGAGGCTCCTGAATCACCAGCATCTAACCGGTTCATCGGAACATCTTCGTTTATTGAACATAATGTTTCATATGGCATGAATAAACCGTTAAAGTCTGCGAAGTTCATCCGAAGTGGACGTGGTGCTTGTGGGAATTTTTCGTGAAACTCGGCGATTGCCAGAGGCGTGTTCGTCAGGTTTGACTTCTTTTCCCATGTCCGTTCTTCGTCGGAATAGCCCTTCCAGTGAACGAGGTATTCGAAGGATCTTCCCTTCATCTGAGAGTCAATGACATAATCAACTTCAAATTCCTCCTCCCTGTCTTCCGTAACATGGATTGGTCCGGGTCTTACGGCATCCTGCCCTGGCAACCTTTCCTTATACGGTTTGACACGTGTGATGTTCACCACTGGGTGTATCTTTATAGACTTCGGCAATCTCAGTTCGACTGCATTTGGTCCTTTCATATCGGTTATTTCATATGGTCTGATCCACTTTTCAGTCATCTTCTTGGAAGCGCGAGGCAACCTCAGATTGTCTGTGGCGAGCCAGACCTTGTCTCCTATTACATAATTCGGGGCATCACTTCAATGTTTGTCCGCTTGTTCTTTCATACGTAATTGTGCCTTCTCGAGGTTGGCACGTGTTTCTTTTAGCATATTTTCCATGTTTGCAGCCCATTCTTCGGCTGCAGGTGCTTTCATAGTGCGCTGTTCTATTCCCATCCTTGGGGTGTATGAGCGTGTGACTTCAAAGGGTGTCTTTTTGGACGCCGTGTGCTTCTTTGCGTTATATGAGAACTGTGCGATCGGTAACCAATCTGACCACGTGTCCTGGTTCTCTGAGCAATATAGCCTTAGGTATTGTCCTATTTCCCTGTTGATCCGCTCCATTTGCCCATCGGTTTGGGGGTGATGCGCAGTTGACATAGATGTTTTTATTTTTAATGCATTGCATAAGTCTTTCATGAGGGTGGATGCGAATTGTGGTCCGTGATCCGACACGATGGATGTGGGTAAGCCGTGTTGCTTCCACACGTGTTGCATATAGAGTTTCGCTAAATCAAGCGAGGAGCATGTTTTTCTGCATGGTGCGAATTCGACTTCTTTAGAGAAGCGATCTACGACTGTGAGAATCGCATTGAATCCGTTTGACATAGGTAGATCTGTAATAAAATCGGCGGAGATGTGTTCCCAGGGTCTCTCAGGGACCTCTAAGGGTATGAGTTTCCCGGAAGGGGCCTTATTGCCTGTCTTGCTTTTAGCGCAAGTCTCGCACCGTGAGACATAATCTTGTATTAAGGTTTTCATAGCGGGCCACGTGTATGAATGTGAAACCAATTCGTAGGTTTTCTCGTAACTGGGGTGTCCAGCTACTGGTTTTTCATGGTGTAGTTTCATAACTTCCATTCTGAGTGCATCGGGTATGAAGATCTTTCCTTTGTGTTCTAAAACCCTTCTCTCTCGAATTTCATATTTTTGTTTTTCTTGTAACGACTTGACGAATCCGGATGGAAGTCGGATCATTGCTTCACGAATCTTAGATAGGAGGTCATCTCCATCATCGGAGATTAAGATGATGGTGCTTCTAACACATGCGGGGTCAATGACGAGAACTCCTTTATTGTCTTCTTCGATTCCTTCGGCATGATCTTCTCTTCTGCTCAGAGCGTCAGCTTTTCCCATCGTGCTTCCGGCCTTGTGGTGCCATGTGAAATTGAAGCGTGAGAGATACTGAGCCCATCTTGCTTGCCGACGGTTTAGGTCTTGTCGTGTCATAAACCACTGTAGATTTTGGTGGTCGTTCCATATTTCAAATTCATATTTTGCACCTTCTAGATAGTGGTGCCATAATTCCAAAGAACGTATAGCTGACAGCATTTCTTTATCTGCCACCGGATAGTTTCGTTCTTCAGGGGTCATGGAGTGTGAGTTATAGGCAACAGGATGCCATACTCCTTCTTTTTCTATAGATAGAACCGCACCCGTCGCGTAGTCCAATGCATCGCTTTCTAAGCGGAATTTGCAATCATTATCGGGGTAAGCGAGTATAGGGGCAGTGGTGAAAGCATGTTTGAGCTTATCAAAAGCTTCTTGGCATGAGGTGCTCCACTCGAATTTCTGATCCTTTTTGGTTAGATTGTGGAGCGGGCATGTGAATTTTGCATAATCTTGGATGAAGCGCCGATAGAAGTTCGCTAGACCTAGAAAAGAACGAACGTGTTTGACGGTTTTAGGAGTTGGCCATTCAAGTACAGCCTTGACTTTTTCCATATCCATCGAGATCCCATTGGTTCCCACGATCATTCCGAGGAAGTCAACTTCTTTGACACGGAAGCTGCACTTCTCTGGTTTTACGAAAAGGTCGTTCTCTTTGAGTCTTCTGAGAACTTCCAACATGATCTTATTGTGTTCTTCGGCGTTATCTGTTGACATAAATATCATGAGGTCATCAATATAGACGACAACCATGCCTTCCATATCGTTAAATAGATCATTCATCATGGTTTGGAAGGTGGCGGGAGAGTTGCATAATCCGAAGAACATTACGAGGGGTTCGTAAGCACCCTTGTAGCAGACGAAGGTGGCTTTCCATTTGTCTCCTTCTTTGATGCGAACGTTGTTGTATCCCCATCGTAAGTCCATTTTGGTAAATAATTTGGCATGTTTGAGCTTGTCAACCAACTCCGATATGAGAGGGAGTGGATAATTATTTTTGATGGTGTGCTCGTTTAGATATTGGTAATCTTGAACCATGCGCTTCTTTCCATCCTTCTTTGGGACAAAGAACACTGGTGACGTTTGTTTGGATTTGGAAGGTCGAATATAACCCTTAGCGAGTTGGTCTTCGATAAACGCGGCTACTTCTTCTTGTTCCGTGGGGTTTAGGGGAATTAACCTTCCTTTTCTTGGTTTAAACGTGTCTTTTAGTTCAATGGCGTGATCCCATGGTTTGCGCAGAGGCATGTGTTCAGATTCCTTTTTCGAAAATACGGATAGATATTCATGGTATTCCGAGGGTACCAGTTCCTTGGCTGTCTTTTCTGTTTTTGTTTCGAAAATAGATGTTTCCATAGAGCGAATTTTCATTTCCGCTGCATAGCTCCTTTCTTCTTCTTCTTCTTCGTCGATCAATGGGAACTTGCGTAGTGTTCTACACATGTTCGGGCACGAGCGTAATGTGACTTTCTTTTTGGTCCAGTCAATCTCGGGATTGTGCGCCTTTAGCCAAGTATAGCCTAGAATCATGTTGTTCCGGCCTAGATTGGTCACTTCGGCGATCACCTTCTCCCTGTGACCCTGGTATTCCATAATAAGCTCAACATCATGCGTAATAGACCCTGATGTATTTTGAGTTCCATCGACATTGAAGACCCATATTGGGTATTGAAGTGGTCAGAGTTTTAGTTTATGTCTTTTTGCAAAGTCTTCGTGCAAAAAGATCGTATTAGCTCCGCTGTCTAGGAGCGCTTTTGCATGTAGCATTATTCCTCCTTTCAGTCCAACATGTACATCCATGAGGATTTCATCTTCGATGATGGCCGATTGGATTCTTTTGTTGAGATCTGGAGTCTCCGTTTCATTATTTTTTTGGTTTTTGTTAGGAGAATTAAGCCCAGGTATGAAGCCCCTGGCGTGCTCTGTGAGACACTCCTCAGCTGTTTCTTCATAATTAAAGAGTTTATTGAAAGGTAGTTTATCCTCGATTTCGGAGGTTAACGTGGTTTCCATAATTTGTTCCTCCTCTAGGGGTGAGAACCTTCCGTATCTGTTGTCATATCTAGCCTTTCGGGTATCCAGATCCCCGATTGGCTCCTTATTTTTCTGCCTCGTTGGCGAAGTGAGCTGCCATTTGCTCATAGGTCATCCCTCTTAATTTGGCGAATGGATCTGCTGATACTTGTGGTTCGCCTTTCACCTTGCCTTTTCCTTTTCCAGAGACGGCCTTCCTGACCACCTCTTGAACTTCTTCGGCTGTAAACCAGCCATCTTCGCCTTGTGTCTGTTACAAACGCGCCTTTAGCCCCTATCTTCTTCGAACCTTATGCTCACACTCAGAAGGTCACTAGCGGCACAACGCTCTTCAACAACTTCACCTTTTGAAGTCACGTGACCTACACGTGTTCACTTCATGAAAAGGCTGTTCTCGGAACGAACTCCGATTGGCTGCTACATAAAACAACGCCTATTTAATATATCACAGATCCAATCGTGGTTAGAAGCAGTACACGTTCCCATCAAGGAACGCTCCTCTGCCACATCTTATGACATGCCTCATTGTTGCCTGACGCATCAGCATCAAGGTACCAACCCCTATGATCAGTCATCCATCATTCCTTATCGTCCAATGGGATTAATAGTAGGAATGGTACGATGCTTATATAATTAACTACATAGCCACACATGTACAGTATATAAACCATGCAATCAACGCCAGTAGACTCTAACAAAGTTTACTTGGTTCTTTACACCATTCTACTGTTTGAGCAACAGCTCCTTTCACAACTTCCACTTTACATTCACTCAACTTTAGAGTGTCTGTTTCAGTGTCACACGGACCTTTTTGTCCGCGGACTTAGAGCAGGAGTTTTTGTGGACTCCACGCCACTTGCATTCACCACATTGCGGCTTCTTGCAATCCTTGATCATATGGTCGCTGCCACATGCGAAGCAACCGGATTTCCTTTCTTGTTGGGGTTTACCCCCCTTCTTTGGTATGGCCCCTATGTCCATCGCATTGGGGTCCTTGTTTGTTGGCCTGGAGAAAGCCAGGGCTTCATAGTTGTTTCCCACGGTTTTAATGCGGGCACAGTATTTTTGAACGGTGTCAGGCTGTTTGCCTTCGAAGATCTTTTCGATGATCCTCCTTTGGGTGTTTCTTTTGAGCAGGGTGATGCCGTACTCGTTGCCGACCTGTGCCTTTTCGTACATGGCCAACCATTTGATAATGAAGTCCTCTACGCGGGACTGTCCTTGGGTAAGTTTTTCTAATTGGGCCTTCGCCCAGTCCTTTTGGTTTACGGAGTGGAAGTAATTTGCCATCTCCAGTTCTAGTCTCTCCCACGAGACTCCCTTTTCGTATTTGCCCGAGTTATCGTATACTGCGGGGCCTTGTGAAATCATCATTTGGGCGAATGGCCCTGCCTTGCTCTCTTCCATTCGGGAGAGTATTGCCAGTACGGTGTTGTATGATTTAGGTTTGACAACCCCTTTGTTGGCTTCAATCCAACCATTCATCTTCGTCCACCATTTGTCGAATTTGGCCATTGTACCGTCGTACATGCCAGGGTCTGTGAATATTTTGGCCTTTCCTCTTGAGGTGCTCCCTGCTGCTAGGAGGGTGCGAAGACGATCGACTTCGTTTACCAGGTTGTCTATAACTTGGGCCGATGCTTCCATCCTGTCTTCCCATTTAAGGGTAGTGTCCTTGATTATCGCGAGGTCTGCCGCGGTGTTGGACATGGTAAAAGTAGTTATATATTTTCTAAATGTAAGAGGGTTTCCTCAGCGCATTCTTTGGCCTGAGCTGTTTCCCTTCGTAGTTCCTTCCTTCGTTGTTTTCGAACCTGAACACCTCTCTAGTATAGAAGGCTTTCCTTCTTTTCTCCTTAGTGCGTGCTACGGGGAGTGGGGAGTGTCGGAAATAAGATGGTGGGTAGTAGAGGTTTGGGTCATTCGGAGATTCTCCTCGGTTTAGGGGACCGATGAAGTCGTGTGTCTCAGGGGTGTTAAACCGCGAGGGAAGGGGTGTGAGGTCGGATAGCGGAGTTTCGAATCTGAGATCCGGCTCAACCGACTCTTCTTTAATGGGTGGGGTTCTTAACCCTGGGAAAGCGGGTAGGTCTGGTAACTCTGCTCCGCAGACGGCAAGGACGATGATCTGTCTCAAGATCTCCTCATCGCTTGACCAACTGAAGAATGCCCTGCTCACTCCTGCAGCTTCTGCATAGTAGGCTAGGGTCGCTGCGTCAACTATAATCCCTTCGTCGTATCTGGGATCTGACAAGTCCTCTCTCAACCCCTGTACGTCCTCTAGCGCTACTTCTAGTGAGGCGTCCCTTTGGTCGAATGTTCTGCCGAGCGAGGTGTCGACACGAAGCACCGACTGGTGAGTGGTCTGAGGGGTGTTGGGCACTAGGGTAACTTCTCTGTCAGTATCAGAGGCCCTATGTCCAGACAAGCGTCTTCCTAAGGTAACCTGTACCGAAGGTCTTACTTTCTAGGGTCCTTGACAGTAGAAAGAGGTAACAAAGTTTAAATGAAACAACCAATAAAGTCTTGACTGATTGTGTACATCAGCAAACTGTCCCTTTCAGTTAGCCGAGGCTCCGGATCTTACAGCGTGGCCTATGCTGTCACAGCCTAGGGTGCCCCGTCACAGCCCCACCTATAATTAAAATATTTTTTTGTTCAATGTGTCTCCTCAGATGAGATTACAGCATTCTGTCAAACCCTATTAGCACACTGTTAAACTCTGTCCTTCGCTAGTGCGGATCGGCTTACGGGTCACACTCTGCTGTAACAGTAGTTGCATGATCAGCGGGATAGCGAGCGAGTTCTCGTCAGACCACTGGTAGGTGCCAGTTTATTATTATGGGTTCAGCACAAGTGAGCTAGCAATCCGACATTGACGTTCATCCTCTGAAAGTTCATGGAGACTCAGCAGGTGGCAGTGCACTGCGGGTTGAAACTTCAAAGTTTCCTCGTCATACTGTAAGTACTACAAATCTGTCTCTGTGACGAGTAGGCTCGCTGAGCCATCTGTCTCGATGATCCTATCGTCTTGAGGTTCACTGTTTGAATCAAAACCGTCATCGAATACCACATCAAGCGCTGCCTTTCCCTTCATAGCCAACACGTAGTAACACTCGCTGCTCGTGCTAGAATGTCTGGACCCAGCAATCGGTCATGTGAGGTCGACGTCGATCGGAAACTGCAGTGAGAGCCGTTCTGAAAATGTACCAGCTAATCGCGAAGCTCGCCGGTGAGCGATTCAAGGTCGCAATGAGATGTGAATAGAACAACTTACCAGAATCGGTACTCGCAAGGATGCCAAGCTGACCATAGTCTTCTTGCATTGCGGACTCGAACGCGGCGGTCTCACCACTCCTCCTGATCATTAAGCGAATGTGCCCTATAAACTGGTCCGCGGCTCGTAAGTCGTCCTGCGCCCATTCCAAGACAATATGGTTGTACTGTAGCACGAGTGTGTTGCGATGGATAATTTGACGAGCGAGAGTGTTCCATGCAAGAAGAATGTCGTGATCTGCTCGAGCTGCTTCGAGGAGAAGAAAGGCTTCCCTGCAACTCCGTGGGGGTGGAACGGCATGGCATACACCGGTGTCTGGTGTCTATGAGTTCGTTAGAAGCCACGCATTCATAGAACCAAGGCCCATACCTCGCATTCGGACGTGATTGCTGAATTCACATCTTCGGATCGGCTACTTCTCGTAGAACTGGGCTGCCCATCATTTTCATGGACAGGGGGGTGAGATGACGATGGTCCGTTAGGGGGGTCTTTGGAATTCAGAGCGTGAGTAGCCTGTCTTGCAACGTCAAGAGAATAAAGAGCAGGAGGAGATATGATGTGTTGATCGAGGATGAAAAAAGGGGACAGATGGAATGTGGTATCTGAAGCGGGCTCTCGAAGACCAGAACGCTGAGGATTGATCTCTGGTTGGGTCGTGGACATTGTAAGTATACGGACAGAGCGAAAGCTGCATGTTACGTAAGTTTTACTTGGTGTTACTTCTTTACCGATGCCATTCACATTGCTCTATAGCATGCCTAAAGCTAGGAAAACTCACGGAAAACTCAAAATCGTTAGTTGTCCACGGTGCAGAAAAAAGTTCAGTTCAGAAACTCATGTCCTCCAACACATGAACCAGCCAGCTGGTTTGTGCTTCACTTCCAGTTGGATGGAGGATCGTCGTACTTCTTTGCACCAGTCCTACTCTAATGAGCACGGTCAACATGACGACTTGAATATACCTGACGCACTTGATCAATCCCGTTCTATCAGTCCGTCTAGCCCAGAACTGCACGATTGGTCCCGATCTCCTTCACCTGACCATTCGGATGCTGACATCGATGAACCGGGAGAGTTTGAAATAGATGCAGACTTTGAAATGGACGATAGCTCTCGCATGGACACAGAACCGCACGAGGAGGACCCACCGGCTCAGCAAAGATTCACAGAGACCTATCAAGGGTGCAGCGACACGTTTCCGAACGAATCAACGTTCATCGACATGTTCTGACAGGATGAATACGCTGGAGAGCGTCATGAGAATCTGTATTTCCCCTTTGCCTCCAGCGACGAATGGGAACTTGCTTCTTGGTGCATGCGCTCCGGGCTCAGCATGGCGTCCATCAATTCATTACTATCCCTAAGTATCGT
>JBBPMD010000992.1:0-10307 GCA_038090095.1 Zangia roseola | reverse complement strand
GCACCGAAGGGGCTTAAACGAGCGAGCAATCATCATGTGCAGCGCGGCGATCTCGGATGGCGGACAGGAACGAGGAACTTCCTAACGTGACGAAGGGAGGTGTTTCAAGGCAGCTTTTGGCACATGCCACTCTGGTGCGACATGGGTGGCTATTAGCAGTAAATCAGGAAGCTGTTGGCGAGTGTGCTAATCTTGCCCTCGAACTTCTTCGTCTGTGTCAGTTACCAGAAAATCACATATCATGAAAGATAACCTCCAGAACGACAAGGCACTGGACCTCAAAATCCAAGGTTTGGCTATCTCGCCGCTAACGAATACTAGTAATTTGTCTCCGATGAACCGGAAGTTTCAGGCTAATACCTTGATGAATTAATACACATAAAACGTCAGGCGTGAGGCATCAATGCCGCAGTATCATCATGATAACATGATGTTCATGGTCGACATAGATCTCCCAGTGTAGTGAGCAACCAAGACAACATCATTTGGCAACAATCATGATCTCACAGAGTGTTGTCCTCAAACGTAGCTCTGGTACCTTCCAGTACGCGCTAATAATTTCGTGGGGAGTGTCGGGCTGCCAATTCAAGCGTCGCCAGATTAATCGACTATGCGCACAATCTTAGATGTCAGTCCCAACCTAGTAGGTCAGACTCTTGGCTATATTGTAAAACCGTCATGAACAAATGCGATAAGAAATGATGCGGAAGAATCGCAGGCCCACTGGGCCACCTCTATGGAATTGAAATTCATACCAATAACCAGACTGGAAATCATCCAGTCTAGACCATCATTGCAGGTACGCTGCTGATTTTGTTTACACCGATACTAATGTTGTCTTCCAATGTTGAACTTCGTGCCCGGCCCACAAATACTTGGATATTGAAATCTGTCGTATCAGTGACCTGACCTTTGTCTGAAAGTCAATCCCACCTGGTGAAAGGGGCTCCAGTGTTGATACACATTCTACAGTTTGTGCTGGACGAAGAGAATCAACGTAATGGATCCGATCATTGACTTTTAACTGAGATATGATTGGGTCCTCTTCGGCAGCGCGGCAACTGCCGTGAAGCTCCGCTTGAAAGTTCGGATTGGGCGGGCAATTTCGTTGATCGCGGTGAGCTGCGACGAGCACCGACAATTTCGCAACTGACGACAAGGCCGACGTCAAAGTGGTCATCGTTTTTCAGTTGCTTTTTTCTCTTCTTTTTTATAATATTTGGTGCTGCCTGTTAACATGCTCAGGCTCGTCTCCCGGCGGGCCTCCACGGGGCGACTCGGGAATGTTGCCTGCCACGGTTCCTCACCTAAAGGTACTGGGCGGCTTTGTGTCAATGTGATTTGGTTGCTGAACGGACGCTACTAAAACAGGGCGCAGGTCAATAGCTTCAACATCCGCGCGTCGCCAGGATATAACGTTGACGGTGGATGGCAAGGAAGTCACGGTCCCACAAGGTTGGTTTTGGGAACTGGCGTGTCCTGAGGCTTGCATTGAGAGGCAAAATAGGTTCCGCTTTGATCCAGGCATGCGAAGCAGCCGGTGCTGTCATTCCCCGGTGAGTTTCTTCGGTCGTATTTGAGAACCACCGCGTCTTAATGCTATTCAAGATTTTGCTACCATGATAGGTCAGTATACCCTCGATTACCCGAATGTTTTCGGACTCACGTATGTCATCAGACTCGCCATTGCTGGTAACTGCCGGTGAGTAAATTCTGCTCTAAACTGAGTATTCGGAGTGACGTCTGTCAATGTAGTATGTGCTTGGTGGAGGTTGAGCGGTCACCGAAACCAGTCGCGTCATGGTCAGTACTTTGGTTTCATTCTATATGATGCTTGTTCTTGACACTGTATAGTGCCATGCCCGCTATGCCCGGCTCTAAGGTCTTCACCAACACCCCTCTTGTTCATGAAGCCCGGTGGGTGTTCAAGAGACTTAATATCTATGGTCCTAACATTTCCCAGAGAGGGTGTCATGGAGTTTCTCCTGGCCAACCATCCACTAGATTGTCCCATTTGTGACCAAGGTGGCGAATGTGACCTACAAGACCAGTCGATGCGCTATGGATCCGACCGTACCCGCTTCCACGAAATCACCGGAAAACGTGCTGTAGAGAACAAGGAACTCGGACCCCTTGTCAAGACGTCCATGAACCGCTGCATTCAGTGTACACGTTGCGTCCGTTTCGCGAACGAGGTAGCGGGTGTCGAGGAGCTGGGTACAACTGGTCGTGGAAATGACATGCAAATTGGCATGTACATCGAGAAAACGATGGACTCGGAGCTCTCCGGCAACATTATCGATCTCTGCCCCGTTGGCGCATTGACGAGCAAACCATATGCCTTCCACGCCCGACCATGGGAGCTCAAAAACACCGAATCTATAGACGTTTTAGATGCTGTTGGCTCAAATATTCGCGTCGACTCCCGAGGCGTCCAAGTTATGCGGATACAGCCACGTACCAACGACGATGTGAACGAGGAATGGGTCAGCGACAAGACTCGTTATGCTTACGATGGCTTGAGGTTCCAACGCTTAACGACACCATTGATCAAGGACGGTGACCGCTTCGTGCCAGCGACTTGGGAAGAAGCATTGCAACGGATTGCCGATGGCTTGGCAGCGTCCGGTGCAAAGAACGACGAGATTCAAGCTGTGGCTGGTCACTTGGCGGATACCGAGTCCCTTGTAGCCCTCAAAGACTTTGTCAACAGACTAGGCTCTGACAACCTGGCCCTCGATCAAGTCCACGGCAATGTACCACCACCTCACGGTGTTGACGTCCGGTCGAACTATCTCTTCAATGCTATGATCCCTGGCGTAGAGAGCGCCGACGTCGTTCTCCTCGTTGGCACTAACCCTCGCCATGAAGCAGCAGTTCTAAACTCGCGTATCAGAAAGAGCTGGCTACATACGGGTCTGGAGGTTGGCTTCATCGGTGAACCTGCGGATACGACCTATGGTTATGACTATCTCGGTGCGGACACCAAGGCACTCGCTGACTTCGTAGCTGGCAAGGGCGCATTCGCTGAGAAATTCAAGGCCGCCAAGAGACCGTTGATCATCGTCGGCAGTGGACTCTCAGAACACCCTGATGGCGCTGCTGCATATAATGCTCTCGCAACCTTTGTAGAAAAGAACAAGAACACACTTATCACCCCCGAATGGAATGGCTTCTCTGTTCTTCACCGGGTCAGTCGTATGATCACTTTGATGTAACGTTGCCATTGAAGCCCGACATAGATTGCTTCTAGACCTGCCGCATATGACATTGGTTTTGTGCCCTCCAAGAAAGCCACGACGACGAAACCCAAGTTTATCTACCTGCTCAATGCGGACGAAGTTGACCCCAAGTCAATCCCGCAAGGCGCATTTGTGGTGTACCAAGGTCACCACGGTGATCTAGGCGCATCGCTAGCTGACGTGTGCTTGCCTGGTGCTGCATATACGGAGAAATCCGTGACATGGATAAACACGGAAGGACGGTCACAACTCGGGCGGGCTGCAGTACCTCCACCAGGTGCCTCAAGAGAAGACTGGAAGATCATTCGGTGGGTGCTTCGACCTTCTCTATCGTGCTGTGCTCATCACTCCCACCCTTAGTGCACTTTCCGAGATTGTTGGCACTCCACTGCCCTACGACGATGTCCTAACCCTAAGGGATCGTCTTTGGGCGATATCACCCACGTTAGTACGGTATGATGTGACAGAGCGGACGTCAGTAGATGTGGCACTCGCCGGTCTAAAATCACTGGCAACTACCACGGCTAATGCCAAGGCATCCGGCCAGGCGTTCAAGAACCCCATCATCAACTTTTACCAAACGGACCCTATCTCTCGCGCGTACGTGATCACTCTATCGATTCGTGGAGAAACGATGCTAACGTACCGTCCTTGATAGATCTGTGACGATGGCACAATGTACACGCGCTTTCGTCAAGGATGACAAGGACGAATTCGGTCTAGGGCAGGCTGCGTCGTATGCGTAATTAGGGTGGAAAGCGACGTGTCTATACATACCGGCATTTTGTTGCAAAGACGAAAATATATCATAACAATTCTCTTTGCTTCTTTTTCCAGTGTGGCCGTCTGGGGTAGGCAGTGTTGCCGCGAAGTGAATTGAAGCAAAGCAATGTGTGTTTTGCGGCGCAACTCGTGTCAATTCGTTTGAATGAAGTGGCGTGAAAGTCACCTCTTCCACCTCGCGAAGTGGGATGAAGTTTGGCCGGGAGTACGGACCGTCTTTCCACCCAATCAAAGGTGATTATTAATTAGTCAAGCATAGTAGCTGTAGACTCTGGGGATCCTGGACCCGATACGCAATGATGCCGACATTGAGTTTATTGACATATTGATCGGGAATTTTGCATCTTGTTTCACTTACTGTGTTGGTCGACACGAACTAAGTCTGCGTTTCGTGATCGGTTTGATATGTTCCAGTCAGAGCGCACCGCCGCGAGTGTCCAAGATCAAGAACGAATATCAGATGTTGACAATGGCTGGCGCTTCGTCCTTACCATGATGTACCTGCAGCTGCCCAAACACGGATCAGGGCTATGAGTGTTTTAATACAATTGAAGGGTGACCGGTGACGGAGCGACCGAAAGTGGCAAGAGAGACCCCAAGGAAATGTCTGATATGCCGCATGCCCGTGTGATGCCTCACAGGTGGGTCCAAGAGGCACACTGCTTGGAACCGATCGCACTTGGAAGCACTTGACCCAGAACAGACCTATTAGATTTTGCGCAGCGGATAGACCGTTGATGGGGTGCAAAACTGCATGTCATGTAGAGAACAGAGTATATATTGGATTTACGGATGAGATTGAAGAATTCCGCGTAAAACATGGCCTAGTATGTAGCTCAATCACTCATCATTCCGGCTGTGAAATTGTCAGCGTCAATCATACGTTTCGCAACAAGTACTGACATTCCCTGAGCCTTGGTTGAGGGTCGCTCCATGGACGGAGCCCGCCGCGAGTACAGAATTGAGAAAGTAAAACTGAATCGACGAGGAAGTGGGACGCGTACTCGTTGATGGTGCTTCTTGTGTATTGCTGCTACGTACATCTTGACTGATTAAGCTTGCAGTATCAGCAAGAGTGATAAAGCTATCGTCTGTTCAGAAGATACCTCAGTCATCATTAATTGGAGTGGGGTTAGCATTGTTCTCTTACTATCGCCGAGCTGAGGGATGCGGGGATTGTCCACAAAAGGGCTGGTAGCGTGTGTAGCTACCGCATTAACAGCATCCATGATTGTTTGTTGTTGTTCAGCATTCAATGGGCCGGGGAGCTGAATCGCTATTCCGCCTATAGTTGCGTCCGAGCGGACTGCATCTAGGAAGTAAAGGGCCCCAGTCAACACTTATACTAGGTAGGTTCATTGAACCAAAGGCCACCATTAGCAATTCGGATCTCGGTGCTCGGAACCGCTCGCACTTCGTTTGCTCTTCTTTTCATTCGCTCGGATGTCTCCTGGATAGGGGGTGGTTATCAGCGCACCAACGGGAAATACAAAATATCCGAGAAAACTGACTCTGGTCTGTGTATGTAGGGACAAAGCTGCCGCGTAGAACATACGAGCGGCACGATAGTTCAGGATATACTTCACAGGGTTTTTACTCTTTCGGCGCTTCTCCAGTTTCTCTTGTTTCGCTGCGAGACTGTAAATAGTGATCACTGGGGTCAAAGTGAAGGTAATCAGTAACGACGAACTCTTGATATTTAAGCCTTGTGTTCAGAAGAAATTGCGGGTTCGAGGCAAGATCGGAAGCCATATCTCTGATCTTGATCATTTCGTCCAGTGTCGATGAAAGTAGCAGGCTGCCTTTGTTTATGATACTGCCGGTATCATCGTAGTATGCGAGAGGGAAGTCGCCCTCCTCGAAATTGCTGGCGGAACCGAGATCGAGCGGGAGGATTACAGTGGTGGGCCCCGGTGAAGACATCACAGCCTGGGGGAACGGTTGGGTGAGGGGGGTGGTGGGAGAGGTACAAGGGAAGTGCCCGTTGCGGTTAAGATTATATCAAGGAGCTGAATTTTGATTAAGAAAGATATCCTTATCATATAATCAAATCTGGTTGAAGTTTCGCAAACGACTGTAACACTTTTCAAGGTCACCGACTGTTGCAGCAAAGAGGTCATGATGCATTAACACTTCACATTTCGGGTCCTATGATAGAAAAGAAAATCAACTTTCCCATGGCGTCACTCTGCAACAAGCTTGTAAAATTGCCGTGGTCGGTTTTTGATGTAACAATACACTACCCAGGCTAACTTGGTGTTGGCGCTTGGAACTGGCGTCCCTGTTCGCGGGGTGGCCGTCGGGGTGTTTTGGTACACTAATTGAGAAGCAACTTGAAGATGACTTTGACTTTTACCTCCGCGATCGCCAAGGAAAAGAACAAACGTGGGAATTTAGAATTGCATAGTCCAGATTATTTTCAACGTTAGATGAGTATCCGCGACAGCAGGAAGCTTAGAGATCGGAATGGTATGTATTCAATCATGTTGACAAGGTCTTCTGCGTGAAGTTCTTTTACAATAGGGTTTTAAAAATAAAATTTGTAACACCGGCGACCACGATATTAATATTAAGCCGAATGAAAAATTCAAAAAATTCTATTGGACTTATCCCGTGGGAAGAAAATGAAGGCATACCTAACCGCACAGCACACCACATTTCTGCTTCATGGCCTCCTCGAAGGCAGCTGAGTTAAACGCTCAGCGTGCTGAGAAAGAGCTCGCTATTTGGGGGACGATTGACCGTCATCTCCCAGAAGAGCTGGACCCCAGAGAAACCTGGTGGCGTGACCGCTACAACCAGCTCAGTATGCTTGGCTATAGGCTACGTCCTCGGTACTCCCCTGAATGGATTCCATCATGGAAGGCATCGAAAAAGAATTGGACAGATTGTGAAGATGGGAAAAGGATAGAAGTGCGTAGAATGTTCTCTCAAACACTGATCTTCCAAACAGTTGCGCACCTTAGTTTGGTCAAATTATCGACGCGACTCGAGTCTCGGATGGTAGAGTGGTCACTCTGAAGCAAGTCAGCCGAACGGATCACCCTTATGAGGTCGAGATTGGGATGTATTTCTCTTCGGAGCCCCTGGTCTCAGACCCTGCGAACCACTGCGTACCTATTCAGGATGTTCTCAACCTCGACGGCGACGATGACATTGCACTCTTGGTCATGCCTTTACTTCGAGCCTATACTGACCCAAACTTTGATACCGTAGGAGAAGCGGTAGAATGCTTTCGCCAACTGTTTGAGGTACCACGGTTTCATGACTGCGATGTTCACTGCTGAGTTAGTCTTCAGGGGTTGCAATTTATGCATCGGCACCACGTTGCTCATCGGTGTGTGCAAGCACAATTTTGTTCCACTCCTTACATAAATATTCCAACAGTGACTGCATGAACAGAAATATCATGCTTGATCCTACCAATCTCTATCCTGAGTTGTTCCATCCCATGGAGACCTCGTTAAAGATGGATTATAGCCGTCGTGCCAAGCACCTTACACGCACCCAACGACCCCCGAAATACTATCTCATTGATTTTGGTATTTCCCGCAGATATGATCCTTCGGACACCAATCCTAGGGAAGTACCAATTTGGGGTGGCGACAAAGACGTCCCCGAGTTTCAAAACTCCAACGAGCCTCGCGATCCATTCCCTACAGACGTTTTCTGCATCGGCAACGCCATCAGGAAGGATTTCATTCTGGTCAGGTCTTCTCAATCTTGTGTGTTCTGATGCTGACCCTTTGGGTCCATCCAGAAAAAACAGGGGTTCGAGTTTATGAAACCGTTGGTGGCGGACATGATCCAGCCTGATCCAGACAAACGACCCAATATAGATGAAGTGGTGTCGCGATTTGGTGATATTCGCCGCGAGCTCCCAGGCCGTAAATTACGTTCTCGTCCTGTGGACGTCGACGAGGACCTGATCGATCGAGTCGCTCGCACCACCTCTCACTGGTCGCGACGGATTGTGTTTGTAGTCAGAGGTACCCCGGCTATACCAAACCTTCCCGATACCTAGGAGGTGCCAAGTTCCCAAACAAGTTCCACCACTAATTACTCGCTATGCCTTATGTCACCATATGTGTTGTGCTCCGCGTGTTTTTAGCACCAGCAGAGGCGCCGATGCATCAATGTAATCAGTATTCGATGTGGAGGCTCATGGTAAACATTGTGGGTACATAGATACCCCGACGGGGTTAACATCGTTCACCTACGCGCGGGGATGTCGGTGATTGATGGTCGATGAGGACATGCCTCCTAGATCGTTTACATATTTTTCTTCCACCTTGCTGGCCATATATATGCATGTGTTACCACAATTCACTGCAAATAAATCGGCTAATGCCAAGGCATCCGGCCAGGCCCGATCATCATCATCAACTTTTACCAAACGGACCCATAGTATCTCTCGCGCGTACGTGATCACTCTATCGATTCGTGGAGAAACGATGCTGATGTACCGTCCTTGATAGATCTGTGACGATGGCACAATGTACACGCGCTTTCGTCAAGGATGACAAGGACGAATTCGGTCTGGGACAGGCTGCGTCGTATGCGTAATTAGGGTGGAAAGCGATGTGTCTATACATACCGGCATTTTGTTGCAAAGACGAAAATATATCATAACAATTCTCTTTGCTTTTACTCCCCCTCAGGATTCTAATGGGCATGGGGCCAAGGAGATGGGACTTCTCCATGTGGGGGTCAAGCACGAAGCCAAAAGCGTGGAATCACTGTCCAAGTCGTGCACAAACTGGGTGTCCAGTCCAAGGCGTTCTGTGTTTTTACAAATGGGGACCGATAATACTGCCAATCGATGAATCGAATCGATCGATCATCAAAGTTCAAACGTTCCATGATAAAGTTCCTAGTTTGCGCAACGTTTGATTCAGATGGGAACATTGAGAGCACGTTACTGTATACTGACAGCAGACCTACGTGTCAGGACGGCATCGGAGACGAACCTAAATCTGAACGTGTTGACAGGAACCAGACCAACCAGTGAAGTTCGTATTCACACCACCGAGCACTCTTGACACGATGCCAGATGAGAAACGGATCAAAAGGTTAGATTACACGAGACCGGGGGGGTGTCAATAGAGACACAGACAAAATTCGTTACAAGGTCATGACATATACATCGACAGGCCAATCTGATCCTTCCAATGTCGTGAAAAGCAGAGGGTTCGAGGGTGCACGCGTCAACCACACCAAAAAAAACGCAAGACAGAAACCCGAACCCATCCGCAATGATCACTGACCATTCATTATGCAAACCAAACCAAAAAAAGTAACACAAAAACGAGGCAGATAGGGTAGATATGGATATATGTGCGATTCTTCCAGAGTTTGCTGTAACCCATCAAGTACGATGGCGATGGACGTTTCTAGACGTCCTCCTTTTCCTTGGCATACTCTTGCGAGTATGTCATCGATGGTACCCATTTCGCAGACGTACGTGGTGTGGTCTCTTCGAGCATCCGGTCGATTTGCTCGAGTGTGAGACCCTTGGTCTCCGGGATGAGGAAATAAGCGTAGATAAAGGCGCACGTGCAGAGGGAACCCTGTGTAATAATGAATGAGCCAGCCAAGAGATGAGAGCCGAACAAACGTACCCAGATGAAGAAGACAGATGAACGGAGGTCGCCCTGGTCAGGGTTAACCATGTAGGGGGTGATGACAGCAATGATCGTGTTCCACAGCCAGTTAGAGGCCGTCGACAGAGCGACACCACGCGACCGAATAGGGAGAGGGAAGATTTCACCTGAGCATCAATGTGAAACGTAAGTCATAGGATTCAACATGCGAGGAAAGGAAGATAAAACGAGGATGGAGAGTGGGGTATAAATAGAAATACAGAAGAAGGGGAAGCCTCACCGATCACGACCCAGGCACCAGGACCCCATGTGGAGGCAAAGAAGAAGATGTAGATAGCAATGAAGGCGATCTGTGCATTGACAGCAGGGATGTTGTTTGCGACGACGGTCGTGCCTACGGTGTGGGTCTTGTTGAAACCAACAGTGACACCGATGATGGCGACCAAGAACTGGCAAATGAGCATACCAAACGCACCCCAACTGTAATTTGGTGAATTCCCGTACGTGTCTAATTCACGAAACGACTTACACGAGAAGGGGACGGCGTCCGATTTTCTCAATGGTCCAGAACGAAATCGGGGTAGAAAGCACATTGACGAGGGTGAAGATGAGCGAAATTAGGAAAACGTTGCCAATGGCGCCGGTCGACTGGAGGAAAGGAGTCGAATAGTAAAAGATG
>JBBPMD010000991.1:0-10352 GCA_038090095.1 Zangia roseola | reverse complement strand
ACATGTACAGTAGTATATAAGGACTCGAATACAGGCCAGAGAACTCTAGTAAAGTTCTCTTGGCGATTTCCCCTAAAGACTTCTGATAAAGGGATTGACACCTCTAAGGACATAATCCTTTGCTCGTTCCTATTCTCCACCCCTCTACTTCACTACAACAGCTCATCCTTTTAGGGTTGTTTCATTAGAACTTTACTACCTCTTTCACCTACCTACTTTCGTACTTGAAAGCAAGCCCTCGACGTGAGGCATAGCGAAGAAGAGCACCACAAGTACGGTGACCTCTAGATCGTAGAAGCGGGCCTTCGAAGTACTCACTCCACTAAGTGTCCCACTCTCAGCATTCCCTTTCCAGCTACAGGACTCCTACACCACCACTTTGGGAGGAGGTACAGGAACTGAGAAATAGACTACAAGACAACCGTTACGACATCGACAAAGAGATTGATTCTGCCACTATCGCGTGGGCAGCCTTTGAAGCAGGGTTACCACGGGGTTATCTTACTCATCACTCCAACGACGAGGTCCTGTTGAGGATCGTTTACCTCGAGCAGTTAGCTCGCCTCAACCGCTCAGACAAAGGACGACTCACACAGGAGTCATTAGCAGAAGACTTAGCACAGTTGTTAGGTCAGACATCAGAAGAAAGACGTGGGTTGTCAGAGACGGTGAACTTACGGAAGTCACCAAAAGAAGAAGAGGTTAAGCAGGAACCTCAGGAGATCATAGTACCGTTACGACTCACGGAAGTCAGGGTCAAAAGAGAGTGAGAGGACTCAGAAGAAGGAGATCCCAACGATTACCGCCCCCCTACCCCCGAACCAGTAGCACCACAGCCAAGGGTTGTGAAGAGAAGGAAGATATTCCACACTAGGGAAATCTTCAGATCAGAACCCGACGAAGTCATAGTTGGCAGCTCAAAGACCTTACGTCCACGAGCATTACTAAAGAAGAACCCCTGATACCTTTAGATCGTTTATGATACAATACATCACCGCTTTCCTCATTCTATTCCTCATTCGAGAAATCGTCAGACAAAGGAAAGAAGAAGAAGAAGAGCCTTTGATCATCGGAGAAGGGTACTTTGAAGAAGAAGAACTTCAACCAGTCTTAGCACAAGAAGGAGAGACTTACGAAGAGGACTTAGTCGCTTGGCAAGAAGAAAATAACCAAGACGACTGGGATCAAGAAGGCATAGACGCTTGGGATCATCTAGTAGAAGAAGATCTCCCAGGACTAATAAGCGAGGAATCAGACACCGAATCTATCGCTTCTTATGTCAGACATTCAGAAGAAGTTAATCTGTGGACAGGCAAAATCATACAAAGAATAGCTGAATACCCGGAAGAACCCACCAACGAAGAAGCTTCAGAACTTATGGTAACACCCGGAAATTAAAATGTCGGGCCGCACATATCTCCAAGTTCTTGCAGACTCGAATTCCTCATGGGAAGACAGATGGGCCTCAATGGCTCAAGAATTTGCAGCAGTGCAAGGGATGAATAATCAGTTGGCAGGAGTAATAAACCAACTACAAGGACAGATTACAACACTGACACAACAACTCACTCAACCCCCGGCAGCAGGGCCCGCAGCGCCCCCAGTAGCAGGAGGAGGACGAAAAGTAGAAGTCTTCTCAGACCCCGGAGACTATGAAGGGGCCATTAACAAATTCGAAGAGTGGTGGTCTAAGATGAAGGCGTGGTTGGAAATAAACCAGCATGCAATTACAAAAGGATCGCAGATGGCGGTCATAGCAGTTCTCTCACGGCTGAAAGGAGCAAAGGCTGGACCTTTCGCTCAAACATGCCTGGCCCGCATAGATGCTGGTACAGGGTACACGTGGGCGGAGCTAGAACTCGATGTGGAAACCCTATTCAGGGCTGCCAATCAGAGAGACTGGGCTAGAGCCCAAATCGAGAAGTTCCATCAAGGAAAGATGCGAGCAGACGAATTCCTTGTACGGTGGGAAGCACTGTACAACCAAGCAAAGTTGGACGAATCGCACGCTGTCCTTCTTTTAGAAAAGAACACTAATGAGGCAATAATCACCCAAATCATACAAGAGCAAAAGCGTTCCGACAGCTTCAAAACAACAGTGGAGAACGTAAGAAAGATCGCAACAGCATTAGAGCAAGTTAAGCTTATCCGAGGAGGAAGCTCAAAGAACGATGATAAGATGGATATTGGCTGGATAGATGCCGAAGATATCCAACAAATGAAATCAAGATCCAAAGGATCAAACAATTTCAAATGTTACAATTGTGGCGAAACGGGCCACCCTATCAAAGATTGCAAGAAGCAAAAGAACCCTTGCTCAGAATGCAAGTGGTTAGGGGGCAAACACAAGAAGGAATGCTCCAAGAATAGCGGACGAAGTGTTCGCACAACCACTAAAGAAGAGAAGTCGGAAGAAACTTCCTCTTCAGACCCTTTTGCTGCTATACGCGGCATGAACTTAGATGAAATGAAGGCCTATTTCTGGGACATGAAGGAGTCTCAGGACAAGAAGGGAAAAGGGAAAGCCACGTAAACAATCTGGGTGCTTACGTGGATACGGATAAGTATAAAGACATTTCTCTTTCAAATTCCTTTTCACCCCTGTATTACGATAATTATGACACCAATGTACAGTCAGGTGGGCCTCATGCTAGCCATGAGCTCGGTTGGGGCTTCACACCAACGCTTAATTCACCTTTTGAATCTCCACTTATGAAAACTGATTCTATTCCAGAAATCCCAGAAGAAAATCCAAAAAGAAAGTTCATTAGACGTGTGAAAGTGGAAAAAGAGATCTTAATGAAGATCCAAATATCCCCTTACACAAAAACAAACTTCCTATGCGCCACAGCCCTCTTAGACAGCAGAGCTAATGTGGTCTTTATTCACGAAGATTGGGTAAAGAAAAACAAAATCCCAACAAAAGAACTCTCTAGACCCATCCCAGTATACAACGTGGACGGAACTAAGAACCAAGCTGGTTCCATTACCCACAGTGCGGACATTATCGTGGAATATGAAGGACATAGGGAATGTGTAACAGCAGAAGTAACGAATCTGGAAAAAAATGACCTCATCCTAGGATACACATGGCTGAAGAAGCACAACCCCGATATAGATTGGATGAAGGGCGAGATTAAACTCACACGATGCCCCCAATCATGTCGCTATCTACACCACATGTCAGAATTCGTACAAACCGTGGAACAGGAAGAACAAATCTCACTATGCCATATACGGGAGTTAAGAACAGAATCTCCCAAGACAGACAAAACCCTTGAAGAGTTGGTACCCAAGTGGTATCACAAATACGCTAAAGTATTTTCAAAGAACGAATCAGAACGTATGCCAATAAGAAAACCTTGGGATCACGCCATTGAACTTAAAGAAACGTTCAAACCCAAGAAAGGAAGGATTATACCCCTAAACCCAAAAGAAGAAGAAGAAGTGTCGGCTTTTATAGAAGACCAGCTGAAAAAGGGTTACATCCGACCTTCCAAATCAGAACAAATGTCACCGGTATTCTTTGTACCTAAGAAAGATGGAAAGAAGTGGATGGTTCAGGACTACCATTACCTAAATGAACACACCATCAAAAATAACTATCCATTACCCCTCATTTCGCAACTAGTCGATAAACTCAAAGGGGCTAAATTATTTACAAAAATGGACTTACGTTGGAGATACAACAATATCCGCATTAAGGAAGGCGATGAGTGGAAAGCCGCTTTCGTATGCTTCCAAGGCGCCTACGAACCCTTAGTCATGTTCTTCGGGTTATGCAATTCCCCCGCAACATTCCAAACTATGATGAACAAACTATTTGCCGATATGGATGGCGTCGTCGTTGTTTACATCAATGACCTTATGATATTCACAAAGACGGACAATGAGGAAGAACACACAAAAATAGTTCTAGAAGTCTTGAAACAACTCGAAGAAAATGACCTTTTCGTAAAGCCAGAGAAATGCAGCTTTCACAAAACGGAAGTAGACTTCCTGGGAATGATCGTAGGAGTTAATGGAATCTCCATGGATCAAGAGAAGGTCAAAGCTATTCTCGAATGGCCCGCTCCAAAAAACATAAAAGGAGTAAGAAGCTTCTTAGGCTTAGCGAACTTCTACCGCCGCTTCATCCAAGACTATGCCAAAGTAGCCAGACCACTACATGACCTAACAAAGAAAGACGTCATCTTTAATTTGGATGACAAATGCGAAAAAGCTATGCAAACCTTAAAACAAGCTTTCACCACTGCCCCTATTCTCGCTTTCCCAGATAATAATTGCAAATATCACTTAGAAAGCGATGCATCGGACTATGCAACGGGAGCAGTGCTATCTATAGAGAAAGAAGGGAAATGGCATCCAGTCGCCTACAATTCCCACGGTATGTCACCAGAAGAACAAAATTACCCAATAGCTGATAAAGAAATGCTCTCGGTTATCCGCTCCCTGGAACTATGGAGACACTATCTAGAAGGAGCTCAACATGAGTTCAAAATATGGAACGACCACCAGAATCTTACATGGTTCATGACGAGACAAGATCTGAGACAAACACTCTAAAGTTGAGCGAATGTGTAGTGGAAGTGACGAAGGAGCTGTTGCTCAGACAGTAGAATGAGTGAGAAAACCAAGTAAACTTTACTGGAGTCTACTGGCGCTGTTTGCATGGTATATATACTACTTTACATGTTTGTATCTATTTGTGCTAGGGCATAGGGTAGAGATAAGAGTTCTTAACGCCATTGGCTAAGTATCATAGTGAGTCATGAGAAGCATTGCCTCGTTGGCTATGCGTGTATCATAAAGGCTGTGTGGAATGGAAGAGAAGCATTCGTGAGAATGTTCCCATGAGATCCATCCATGATAAATGAAGCGGTAATTAAAAAGGAAGCGTACATGTGGCAGCCAATTGGATACTGTTCCGAGTACTGCCTTGGCATGAGGCATAGCACGTGTAAGTCACGTGACTTAGAAAGTGAAGTTGTCGAAAAGTGTTGTTCCGCTAGTGACCTTGTTGTTGTGAGCATAAGGATCGAAGAAGATAGGGGTTTGCGATGCGTTTGTAACAAGATCTCACCAGAAGACAAGCACGATGGGCGCAATACCTATCTAGATTTAATTTCAAATGGCACCACAAGGCCGGTACTACTATGGGAAAAGCAGATGCACTCAGCAGAAGAGAAGATCATACCGAGGGAATAGAAGAAGACAATAAAGGAATATTAGTCATACCCCCTGATCGTATCACAGTAACAACAATCAAAGATGAAGGCAAAGATATGCTAGAACAAATCACAGAAGCAACTATGAAACTTCCTTCTAAATACGTAAAGAAACTACAAGAAGAACAGGGATATGAAGTATCATCACGAAAAGTCCTCGAAAAGGCAAATAGGATATATGTACCTGAAGGTCTTCAAACAAAAGTAATAGAACAACATCATGACACACCAGTGGCAGGACACCCTGGATATGAAAAAACGATAGAACTTCTTAACCGAAGTTACATATGGCCAGGAATGGCAAAGTTATGCAAAGAATACGTTTCCAAATGTGAATGATGCGTACAGTTCAAAGGAACAAATCAGCAACCAGCAGGCAAATTACAACCTCTGGAAGCACCATCAGTTCCATGGGAACATATATCTGCAGATTTCATTACAGATCTACCCATGTCAAACGGATCCGACGCAATTCTCACAGTAGTAGATCGTTTCTCCAAAGAAGTTGAATTCATCTCATGCAACAAAACATGCACGTCGCTTGAATTAGCGAAACTCTATATGCAACACGTGTGGAAGCATCATGGACTTCCCACGACTATCGTATCAGATCGCGGACCACAATTCGCATCCAAACTCATGAAAGATATATGCAATAATATGAAAATAAAAATGAAGCTTTCGTCCGTTCACCACCCACAAACAGACAGACAGACAGAGCGTCTGAATAGAGAAGCTATCCAATACTTGAGGTTGTTTTGTGCAGAAAAACAAGAAGAATGGAGCGATTGGCTACCGCTCGCACAATTCTCATACAACTCAAAAAGGAACACTTCGACAAAGTTTACGCCATTTGAAGTCACACGTTCATACATACCAAGAATGGGAATAGAACCCAAGAAAACACATGCACCAGCCGCGGAACAATATGTACATGACTTCGCAGAAACCTTAAACAAAACAAAAGAAAATATTCTCCTTGCCCAGGCACGTATGAAAGCACAAGCCGATAAACATAGGTCAGAAGCACTGGAATACTACGTTGGCGATAAAGTTTGGTTGGCTACAGATAATCTCCGGCTAACTCGCCAATCAAAGAAACTATCTGAGAAATGGCTAGGCCCTTATGAAATTACCGATATGAAAGGACCTAATGCGGTCACATTACAACTTCCTTCCTCACTATGTATACATCCAACAGTAAACATTTCACGAGTCAAACCATACAAAGAAAGACTCCCGGGACAGAAAGCTAATAGACCCGGACCGGTTCTTGTAACAGAAGACCGAGATGTGGAATACAAGGTGGACTATGTGGTAGACTCTTGAATGAAGGGGGGATCATTCCAATACCTCATACACTGGAAAGGATATGACGAAACAGAGAGAACGTGGGAACCAGTAAAGAATCTGTCACACGCCAAGGAATCAATTGAAGATTTCCATCGGCTAAACCCACAAGCTCCAAGAAAGATAAACATGACATATGAAGAATTCGATAAACTCTTTATGCCAAAAGAAGACTTAACGGTCTCAACCACACAAATATTTAATAAATTGGAGCATAGTGACCCTGATCTTACGGAGCAAGATCTACAGAGAGGAGTGTTACAAACGCTCCAATTCCAACCTTTAACCCCTATGAATACTTCGTCCCTCGCATGCAAAACCAAGTCACTTTCTAGATCACGTGACCTACATGTGTTACACCTCATGCCAAACCTATGCTTGGAACGCATTCCTATTGGCTGCCACACAAAGCATTGCCACAGGATTTATCGTCCAATAGGATATGATCCAAATCACATGATCACAAAGGCAATGCACCTTATCTATGACTCACTCACACAGCCCATGAAACAGTGTACTTCTTATGACTCATAATGACAATCGTCCAATGGCATAACGGACTCTTATCCTATACATAGCCACAGAACCAAATAGGTACAAACATGTACAGTAGTATATAAGGACTCGAATACAGGCCAGAGAACTCTGGTAAAGTTCTCTTGGCGATTTCCCCTAAAGACTTCTGATAAAGGGATTGACACCTCTAAGGACATAATCCTTTGCTCATTCCTATTCTCCACCCCTCTACTTCACTACAACAGCTCATCCTTTTAGGGTTGTTTCAGATGGCTTCGGCCCATCCGATGTCTCACTGTCCGTGCAGGGTGGTCCACCCCAGTATGAGGTGCCACACTCGCCATCCTTCGCCGATGATGATACTGATTCCAAGGCCAGAACTGGCATCTGAGAAGGCCCGCAGGTCTAGTAAGGGTGGGGGTGGATAGATCGGATGAGAGATGCTTGCGGTTTTTAAGTGTTGGAGCCACCAGGTTAGGTCACCACGGATTCACTTGTCTGCATGGTACAGGACGAAAGGTCAACTGGCGCATGTTGCAAGCATGGCCTCTAGACCCGTGAGGTAAGCCCGACCTTGCGGCAGTATCGTTGAAACGTGTAGTAGTTTGCCGTATAGTTCTTGTACGTGTTTCAGGCAGTGCCGGTCTCTGTTGAGCCATCGCTGGATCTCTGCTATGTACTTGTCGCTCTTTGGGCGAGGGAGCGTCACCGTCCAGTTTTTTAAGTCCCAAAGGAAACCTATGTATGTGGTGGATTGACCGAAGGGTTGGTCCTTGGAGACTTCCCAGGGTACGCTGAGGTGTCGGGCGATGCAATCGATGTCCTCCAGATTGTAGGTGAATTGGATGTCGTGGTTGGAACGTGGCGATAAGCCTGATAGGTCCCTGATGGGCCAAGCGCAGTTCTCACTGGATTCTTCTTGGATCCCGTCCGGACTGTATGGCCCTTCGAACCAGACCCAACTGCTCAAGTGTCTTTCTCCAGTCTCGATAGCACTCTCATACCAGGCCCGGTGTTGAGTATTGTAACTGCTGAGTTGCGATCGTGGGATTCGGAAGAATACATGGTCGTCAACCCACTTGTCGAGAGGACCAATTCCCTGGTGGCGTAGGATGTCTGCGCCCGCATCCGCAATAATGCCATATGCGCCACACGAGGGTGAGGCTCCAAAGGCTGCGCAAGTGTCAATGCAGCCTAGATCTTTCAAGATCTTCACGACGGCCACCGGCCATTGCAATGAGTGGAGTGGGATTGTGTGATAGGCTTCTGCGATGTCGCGCATCACTGCCTCTGATCCCGGGGGTAGCTTGGCTATGAGGAGGTAGATGGTAGAGAATTTTCCCCACGTGCACAGGAAGTGTGCTGCGGTGATGCTGTCATTGATGGATGAGTTCGGGAAGGCTGGGGATGCGTTGTGAGGAAACGAGAAATTTTGTATGAGTCGGAATTTGTCTGGGCGGCCCAGTTTTGGAATTAGAGAGAGCGGAGAAGTCTGGTATGGGCCCAGGACTTCTTCGATGATGGGAAGCGGGTAAGGACCGATGTATCTGCCTTTTTCGATTTCTTTATGTATGATCTCATTAAACTTAGACTGATAAAGGGAAATAGAAGTGCTATTTGGCGGTGATTGTACATGAGTGACAGGTGGAAATCCTACAGAGAAGCCGTGTCAGAGGCCGTCTAGTATGAAAAGTGTACACTCTGGTGGGAGCGCGCGATTCATGGCCTGACTCCATACCTTGATCCTATACGGCGTCTGCAGCTGACGCCTTCTGTGCTCGAGGGCACTGGCTAGCTCCGTGTGTGTCCGCGAGACATCCTGAGCAGGCATGCCTATGATCATGCTTCTGGGAGCAGCTGGACTCTCTTTGCCAGAAGCTACATACAATGTCTCTGGTTTCCCTGATGCGTAGGGCTTTGTTGAAGCGCTCACAGATGGTGTCAAAGAGGTTGTCCCAGGTTTTCCTGGCCCGGCAGGCGATAACCGGGATGCTGTGCTTCCGCCGCCCGAGACAGACTGCGCAGACTGGGAAGGTTGGCTCCCCGTCCCCTGCATTGATCCCGACTCCTGATTGGGACTCATTGGCTCGAAAGGACCGCGCTTTCTTGGGGAAAGCTGAGTCTGTGCCCATGGGGGCTGAGGGAGACAGAGGGCACTTGGAGGCGCTGAAGGAGCACAAGTGTGACACTCCCGACGGTTTGTAAGTCACCGATCGGTTGGCTGCTGAAGTTGTTACGCTCGTGTTGAGCTGCAGTCGTACGCGTTTGCATTGAGTGCCAGGGCGAGATGATGACACGCCCAGTAGATTATACAGTCATACATATTTGCATTGAGTGCAAGGGCGAGGTGACGACACGCCCATGGAGTACAGTCATCCCGCGTCCCGATAGTGGCTGCATGGGATTTTAACCCGCGTGCAGGTTCGGGATGGGATTTGGTAGGATCGGGAGATTATCCCAGCGCCGAGAGGGCGTGATAGCATAGCAAAGGGAAAGAAAAGGGGGTGATTTGGTGAGCACGCGGGTGCTCTGGAGACGGAGGTGGACGAAAAACCATGCTTACCCTCTTCAGGGTTTCTATCTGAGTGTTCAGCGCGACGTCTCTCAGCTCCTTTTGAAAGGTGAGGAGACGCTGCTCGTTTATCGGGACTAGAGAGAAGGCCTCCAGGGTCCCAATGGATTGATGCCATTGTTTGCGAATGCGGCCTTGATATCGAAGCAGCGCTCTCCTGCCGTAGTCACATTCACCATGCCGGAAGTTGTGCCCCTCTAACGCTAGCCAAAAATCCCGTATCATGTCGACACGTTGTTGGGGCCAGTCTTCTAATTTCATGGTGTTGAGCATGCGGTAGTTGGCCTCGCCGAATTCCTCCCAAGTGAGGTTTTCATCTGGTACCTTACACTCTTTGGCTTTCACCACGGCTGTGGATTGCCAAACAGGTCCACCGTCTGCTGCGCGTGTGAGGGTGAGGACGTCATCATCTAGGTTGGGGGCATCTTCCTCTGCCTCTCGTATACCCCCATTGGTGAAGTAGTACAGGGGAACGTATTCCCCTTTTTGCAGCTTGTTGATCACGTGCTGCGGAGGGAGGAACACAGAGTGAGACAGCAGAGGCTTATCGGGAATGGGAGTAAACTTGTTTTTGTATTTTTTCCGTTCCTCCTGCACTGCCAGCTGTCGCTCCTGCTCCAGGGTTGCATGAGCTTGTTCCTCCTGCCTGGTCTGCTGTCGCTGTTGCTCCTCTTCGTCTCGTCTTT
>JBBPMD010000990.1:0-10386 GCA_038090095.1 Zangia roseola | reverse complement strand
AATACATCAACCAGTAAACTCATCAAAGTTTACTTGGTCTTCACTGCCAAACCTCCTCTTTACCTGAGAACCTTTTCTCTTCACTCCACTAGTCATTTGCTCAGTGTTTTGAGTGGTTGCTTCACTTAAACTTTGATACACCTTTCTACTGTCAAGGACCTTAGGAAGATGCTTGTTGTGCCACAGGACCTCTGATACTGACAGAGTAGCTACCTAGTGTCAGACACCCTCCAGACCACTCACCACTCTTTGCTTCATATTGACACATCGCTCGGTAGAACATTTGAGCAAAGGAACACCACGTCAAAGAAGGGGGGTAACCCCAGAACCAACAGTTGCTACGCATGTGGAGGCAACCATATGATTAAAGATTGCCCCAAACCAAAGTGCAGGGAATGCAAATGGAAAGGTGTCCACAAGAATGGATGCAGCAAGGGTGACTGCAACGTGTACATCACAAAGAATGAAGATGGCTGGTTTACGGCCGAAGAAGTAAAGGAAGCCACAGCTTCAAAAGGAAAAGGCAAGGTGAAAGAAGCCGCACCAAAAGTACCCTCAGATCTGTTTGCACCGATCAGAAGCATGACCTTTGAACAAGCAAAGGCATACTTCCAAGGGCTTTTGGAAAACTAGAAAGCCAATTGGGGAATCTGGATACCTGAACAGCAAAACAAGAAACTAAGTATGGACAGTTCTCACCACTAGAAGTGGAAGAACAAATTATGGAAACCTTTACATACACCTCTGAAATTGAGGATAAACTACCTTGACCATTACCTAACTATGAAGAAAAGGCCAGAGAGCAACTCACCACAGAGCACACCAGGGGCATCGTACCTGGGCTTAATTCTCTCAACAAAAACCAAAAAAATAATGAAAATAGGAATCCAGATCCTGAGAAAAGAATCCAATTGGCAAACGTCGAAGAAGAAATCCTCATGGACCTTCACATACTGTATGGCCTTATGGAAATGGAAAACATGTTATCCAGGCAAAAGTGCTCCTAGACAGCAGAGCTAATATGATCTTCTTACACGAACCTTTCGCACAGAAACACAACTTAATACTCTGACCGCTTGATAGACCAATCAGAGTCTTCAACATGGATGGAACTCAAAATACCTCAGGAAGCATCACACACGATGTGGAAATCATGATGGAATTCCAAGGCCACAAAGAGAAAGTGGTAGCTGAAGTAACCAACCTTGGATGAAATGAGATGATCCTTGGATATATATACATACATGGTTGAAGGTGCATAACCCACATGTCAACTGGGCCAAAGGAAATGTCACATTACGAAAATGTCCAAACACATGTAGAGCAATGAGGGAGTTCCCATCAATTGAAGAAGAAGAAGACAATGAAAGGGAATACATTGCGGAAATGAAAATACACTCTATGGAAACTTCCATCTCAGAAACAAAAATAGAAAAAACTGTGGAGGAACTAGTTCCATGTGAATACCACAAATATCTATCTGTATTCAGCAAGACAGAATCTGAATGCATGCCATTATGCAAACCTTGGGACCATGCTATTGAACTTAAAGACACATTCAAACCCCGAAAAGGAAGGTTGATTCCTTTGAACCCGACTGAACAAGAAGAAGTTGCCGCATTCATTGAGGACCAACTCAAGAAAGGATACATTCATCCTTCCAAATCAGAACAAACATCACCTGTGTTCTTTGTCCCTAAAAAGGATGGCAAAAAGCATATGGTTCAAGATTACCGATATCTGAATGAGCACACAGTCAAGAACAACTACCCATTGCCACTCATTTCGGAACTTGTTGATAAATTAAAACATGCAAAACTCTTTATGAAGATGGATCTTTGATGGGGATACAATAATGTTTGCATCAAAGAAGGCAATGAATGGAAAGCTGCCTTCATCTGCTACAAGGGTGCTTATGAACCCCTCATAATGTTCTTCAGATTATGCAATTCCCCCACCACTTTCCAAACCATGATGAATGACCTCTTCACTGATATGGAAGGAGTCATGGTCATTTACATAGACGATCTTATGATATTCACCTCTACCGACGATCACGAAGAACACAATCGAATCATGTTGGAAGTTCTCAGATGCCTAAAAGAGAACGACCTATTTGTGAAACCCGAGAAGTGTCACTTCAAAGTAAAAGAAGTTGACTTTTTAGGAATGATTGTAGGAACAGAAGGTATGTACGTATCGAAACTGAACCGTGCTGAACCCATTCTCATGTTGATCGCAGCTTTGGGAAGACATCGGAAATTGGCGATTGTCCCTCAAAAAGAAGGCGCGCGTCTTCGTTCATCAATCTTACGAGTGGGATCCACAGAACCGCTGTGCTGTTAACATTGATATTGCAAGGAAACTTCTCGATCGTGGTGTATTTCTGATGAATGGTACCGATGAGGATGTAAGTACCTGTTTCCTGATGACAATGTTACTCAAGTTCTTGGTAGGGTCGTACGAACAACCTCGCGCATCTGGCGCTTGCTGGCCTCGTTGTCAACTTCTTCTATGCGGGCTCCACCTCGATTGGTACCCTTTTCCCTGAGGTTTTCGGCACTGAGGTACCATGTCCCGCTGTCACACTTGCCGCCACCGCCGTACACCATTTTTTCTTTCAATGTTCGGACACTAGCTCCCACTTCACTCCCACTTCACAGATCAAACTTGCACTCGATGAGATTGTCGCAGAAGGCAAAGATGTCGCATTCAAGTGCAACATTTACACGGACGTTTACCTCGATATCATTGGTCTCATGGCCAAGTGCGACACGGCCCCAATCCATCGTGCCAAGACCAAGGCACTTCGTGTACAATGGGCCAAGCTGGGAAAGTAAGTAATTCATTCTCTATGTGTGCATGGCTGATGGTCAGCCAGGAATGGAGGCATGAGGGGTGGCACCATTACCAGTTTTGATGTAGAGCTTGATTAGGTTTAGATTGGTGGCTGTGTTTCATTTCATTAGGTTCCCTAGTCCTATCTGGCAATGCAATTCTTTGTGTTTTCTCCTACAACCTGGACCAGTCTGTACAGTTTGAGACTCAATCATTTGACTATGTGCTATCTATGTATCTCCATGGACATGGAGAAAGTAAATGTGGTACTAGAATGGCCTGTTCCCAGAACTGTCAAACATGTTCATTCCTTCCTTGGACTAGCAAACTTCTATCGTTGCTTCATCCAAGATTATGCAAAGTTCACAAGACCATTACATGATCTAACCAAATATGTCAAGAAGCTTTTGACAATCTAAAACATGCTTTCACCACAGCACCTAGCCTTGCTTATCTGGATAACGATTGCAAATTCCACTTAGAAAGTGATGCATCAGATTACGTGACAGGAGCAGTGCTATCTATAGAAAAAGAAGGAGTATGGCATCCCATTGCCTATAACTCACACTCTATGACCCCTGAAGAACGGAACTATCCGGTGGCAGATAAAGAAATGCTGTCGGCTATATGATCTTTAGAACTATGGCACCACTACCTAGAAGGTGCAAAATATGAATTCGAGATCTGGAATGATCACCAGAATCTCCAATGGTTTATGACAAGACAAGACCTAAATCGTAGACAAGCAAGATGGGCACAATATCTTTCACATTTCAATTTCACATGGCATCACAAGCCTGGAATGTCTATGGGAAAAGCCGATGTCCTTAGCCAAAGGGAAGACCATGATGAAGGAATAGAGGATGACAACAAAGGAGTTCTTGTCATTGACCCTGCCAAGATCAGAAGCACAGTGTTACAAACACGTTCGAAACCCCTATCTTCTTTGACACTTATGCTCACACTCAAAGTTCCTCTAACAATGGAACACTTACATATGCATTTCAATACTTTCTGAAGTCACGTGACCAACACAGGTTATGCCTCATGCAAAACCTATGCTCAGAACAGAACCCTATTGGCTGCCACATCATGAACACCCTTCAGACCTACCGTCCAATAGGATATGTTCCACGTCACATGACACCAAGGCTATGTCTCTTATCTATGACTCACTCGCACAGCCTACGAAGGCAGTGTACTTCTATGACACTTAACCAGTAGCATTAAGAACTCTTATCTTTACACAGCCGTTTGTACAAATAGATACAAACATCATGTACTTGTATATATACCATGCAATACAGCCCAAGGAACTCTAACAAAGTTCTCTGGGTTCTCTCGCCTTCAAAGCTCCTATGCTTAGAGACTTACATATATTCCCCTTCACACTACACATCCAAGTCAAAGTCTCTTGGTTGTTTCACACAGTGGTCTTAATCTCTGATGACAGAGATGACATGTTGTCCAAAATTCACAAAGCTACCATTCACCTTCCATTGAAATATGTCAATGTCTTACAAGAAAAACAACATTATGAAATATCCGATAGAAGAGTGCTCAAACAAGATGGCAAAATCTTCATTCCCAAGTCATTCTGCATCGAAATTATGAAACAACACCACGATGCTCCTGTAGCAGGACATCCCGGTTACGAGAAAACCTATGAACTCATCACACAGTCATACATGTGGCCGGTAATGAAAAATGATGTAAAGACCACATTTCAAGATGTGAAACCTGCGCCCGGAGCAAAGATGGAAATAAAGCTCCAGCTGGCAAACTCATACCCCTAGCGGTCCCTGAAAGGCTGTGGGAACACATCTCAGCAGATTTCATTACAGATCTACCTGTTATGATTGCATCGTACCATGCCAGATCTCCTGATGCATCTCCCGATCTCATCTTCCATTTCTATCGTGGCAGAGATCTGACCACACGTTATGCATGAGGCATCACCTTCTCTTCCATTCTAACCACCGCCTCACTGCTACCTCATGGATCACCTCATGGTATCCTCATGTGCCGATACCTCGGACACTTACGTATTATTGTATGACTGTAGCACTGCTTAGCACAGCATCCTGTATAGTATAAGTACGACGACTTTGGACCTTAAGTCCTCAGTTCTTTTATTGATTGTCTTTGCTCTCATTAAAGCCCTCAATCATCCTTAGAGTGAATACTCGTTAAACTACTCTTCCACGAAGGACAACATGTTGTCACAGACCAGAGACGAGGCACAGACCCGAGACTAGGCATCGACCAGAGACGAGGCGACAAGACCCGAGACTAGGCAGACACACACCGTCACCACAAGAAGGCGCAAGGCACGCACCATAAGGATAGTGCTTACCTCAGCACTCTAATACAGAGTAAACCCTCAGGTGTACATCCGTACATTAAACCCCGAATAACGAGCCGGCTACTGCTCTCTACGCCGCATTCCATCATCTGTCCGATAGGAATTCTCGCTTGTTATAACCACTGGGAAGTGGACGGTCGATTCCAGAATCACGAAGCCATTCCCCTACACTCTCCACATTGGGAAGAGCAGTTGCGAGGGACCTCATCCAATACGTTGCCAGAACCTGTCTTACCTCTGTGTCGACCCACCCATTGGGGGAACCCTCGACCAGTACACCCCATCCATCCGCTTCTACCTTCCCCAACAGGGTTCGTCCCACAAACCCAATTAGAAGACATTGCAGTCGTCAGGGAAGACCTCGTCCTCGAACCTACTACTGCTTTACCTGTGGAGATCCTTCCCATTTCCGCCCACAATGCCCCCAATACATTTGCCCCTACTGTTGCTCAGCAGCGCTTGGACACATCCAACGAGACTGTCCCCAGAAACCCTCTCTTCGAGAACGACCTGCCCCCTCCCCTGACTGGGACGATGACAGCTATGACTACAATCCCAACGAGTACAATAGTGAGGCAGGAAGATCTTGTTGAGTCAGAGTCTCAACCTTACATGGAGGGTAATGTTACAGAAAATCCGGATTCTCCGGAAGCGGAAACTACGGAAGTACCAACGGAACTTCCAGAACCATCTTGGCGAGCATCTCCTATGCCCTTCGACTCTTACTATGATGACATCACTCCCCTTTCCTTACCTGGAATGATCCTCTTTTACGGAGCTCCTTCTGTGTCTCCTTTCTACTCTTTCGGCCTTTCCCATTCTAACCTCCATTGGGATACATTAACACATCCACTTTCAGAACTTCCTGATGTGTTAACTTCCTTATGAAGTACTTTTCCTTTCCTAGAAAGTGGAACTCCGTTCCCCTTATGTCTAACCTCTCTTATGTTCCTTTCTCACCTCCAAAGGACATCCTTCTCCTCCGTCGAACTCTTTCGACTAGTTTCCCCATTTATCCACCCAGCCTCCTATAAATACCCGATGACCTGTACAGTAGTTCCCCAGCTAGTTCTACACAATACAAGTGTAGTTCTAAGACTCACTCCGAGCAACTTGGGAAGTTGTTATTGAGAACTCCACCGTTCATCCTACTATTCCACCCGCAACCTTCCAACCGGAATCACCAAAGATTGTCTCAGTTCTACGCTTAGCGTAACAGTGACACGCCGGCAAGATGCCGATCATGTGGTGACCGGCATCTCCTCAGTGCTCTGGTCACAAATGCATTGCACCTCGAGCACGCGATGGCGATGTCCCCATGCCAAGCAAAGCTGGGAAGCGAAGGCGACAGCACTAGTACATTGAATCAAGTACATTATACAATACTGTACATACGCAATGTATATAAATTAACTACCTTGTACTTATCAGCTCAAGCATCCTTGGAAGTCAAAGAGAATGCCGACGATTTCACCCTTGCCAGCCGATTGACTTGATCTAGGGTGGCTGTGGCCTCTTCAAGTCTCTTCGTCAACTCTTGGCGACGATACTCCAGCTCCATAAGGCGAGAGCCATAGCGTTGATACGTTGATCGCAAGATCGTGTTGGCGTCCAGGTGAAAATCACTAGGATCAATGCCGCCTCTTCACAGCAAAGCAGCCCGCTCTTCTGCCACACAGCGAGCATCGGCAACTGCAGTGGAGAGATTGATTAGTACAGTGTGAGATGCAATGAGCATTTACTTACCATTATCTGCTCCCCACTCAATCCTTCCCAACACATTATGTGCTACAGTCATGTTGCCAGCGTTTCCCAATGGTGCGACCAAAGACGTCGGGCGTGCATTGCAAAGGGGCACGCATGAAGCATTGGAGAGGACGTTGCGCTGTATGTCATCTTCTACCAGCGAGGGTCCTGGGGCTCTGGTGTACGTGGGTGGTGTACATCGGTCCAGGCTTTCCGCTCTGTACGCTGAGCGAGACGTGGACAGCAATGAGGTGCTCGCCATGGACGGAGCGAGTAGCGAGGAGATATCGGGGGTATATGTCGATACCGCAGGAACCATGACAGGGAGTTGGGAGATCGGGATGCTATCAATGCAAGGAGGGGGCCCAGGGGAAGCGACGTTCTGTTGTGGGATCGGAGGAAAAACGCCACTGAATTCAAATACCAGTGGGAATTTGGCAGTGCACGATGGGCATGCAATTGGGGTAGGTGGGATAGATGGTAGGGAGCTGGTGAATTCGAACATCGCAGGAAATGTGGGCATGGCGATCGATTGGGGTGGCGGTAGAATTGTGGATGGTGTCGGCATAGGTGCTTCGTCAACATCCATAGTGTCCAGATTGAAGCTTGCAGAGGGAGCTTGTGAGGAAGTAATGTCATCGGCAAACTTGACTCTGTGCTGCACCAGCTTGGATCTAGAGTGAGCAAAGGATGATTTCATGATATACAATGAAAAAGACCAGTGTAACACAGCAATGAATGTGGCAATGCTGTGTGATGGGTGGACCACAAAAGTGTGGGTAGTTCTTATGTAAGTTGGTTTTATTTAAGCGCCTTCGCGGCAACGATTTACCCAAACAATCTAACCCTTGACAAGCAACGCGAACATCAACAACACACTGAAAAATGTCTGAATCCCTCACCGAATCACCTGCTACGATCATTGCTCACGAGACCGACCACATCAAGGCCTCTCTTCTCCTTTTGGAGACAGAAGACACCGCTGTGTGGGAGCATGTTTGCAGGACAATCGTGCCAGCTCTGGTACGTTGTCATACTTGGACTTCGTTCGAAATCACTAACATATTGTAGCATAAAATTTCAAATGTCGTCTCTGTTGATACAGCCGTCCTGCCTGTCACCATCGCTGCAGTGATTGAATTCCAGAATATAACGGAATCACTTCACTCTGGCAAATGGCCCAACTGGGAATCAATCAAGAATCCTACTGATGCCATTGCAGTGCATCCGTGGTACACCTTCAGCCGATTACCCCTGCCGGTACCGCAAGGTCTTGTCCAAGACCTGGCTTCGTTTGCGCTGTTGGCAGTGAATGTTGAAGAACCAAGCAAAGGAAAGGGAAAGCAGAGGGCGATGCAGGCGGAGCTGGATGCAGAGATCTCGAAGGAGATGGCGCAGCAGCTGGCAATTGACGAGGGGACGGCAATGGGGTTGACTGAGCGGGGGGATGAGTGGCTGCAATGGGTACAGGTACCCCCAGGTAAGCAAAGAAACCTGAACAGCTACTATGGCGTCAAGAAGGAGCTTGTGGAGAGCGACGCATGGCTCGCCAACAATGCCTCCCTCATCCCCACTGCGGAGCTGACCGCACCAGTCGCTGTGATACCGGGATCTCGCCAGACCGCTGCCGATCATGCTCAACAGCCCGCCGTGTCTTGTCCACCGCCTGTTGTGCCTCAGCAACCCACTGAGACGAATATCAACGAGGGTTGCTGCAACAACTGCGAGAAGCGCGACCTCGAGTGTACACCGTACACGAAGGCAGGTGTCTGCAAGGCATGCAAGCGATGGAAGATCAGGTGCAGCCTCTGCGCCAGGCCGGCTGATGATGGGCGATCTAAGTCACGAGCCCTGTCAAGAGTGAAGTTCCGCGCACACTCTCGTGCACCCGGTGATGCAACCACAGCAATGGACGAAGAGCATGGCGCTGGCAAGGTCGATGCACCGGGAAAGACGCGGGGACGCAGCCGCCGTTGCGCCAGTACCAGCGATCAGCGATCCTCCCCTCGCCCAGTGTCTCAGGTCAAACCGCCCGCTGCGCAGAAATGCTGGTGTTCACCTACCCCCGTCGCCTCAAGCAGCAAGGCCAATCCAGCGTCCAGAGCAGAGCGTCGTCCAAAAAAACGGCCATCTCCTAACGGTGAGTCTCGCCATCCAGGGTCCGTATTCACTTGAGCTGACTATCTTTAGTTTATGTTGCCATTCCTGCTCTGCCTGCACCGCGGTCAGGACCGTTTTCCCTGCCTGCCCCAGTGACTATTGTTCAACCGGGGCAGCACAACCTGCTACTTGAGGTCGTGCAGCTCAGAGGGCTTGTCCTCGATCTCCTCTGTGGATTCAACGACATGGATGGCTGCATGGACAGCTTCAGCCAGTCCCTGGAGGCCCTTCGCCATCGGGTGACCACGTCTCCATTGGAGACCCCATCACCCCCTCCATCACCCTCACCTCCCCCTCTGCCCTCCGTTCGAATTGCCCCCCTCAACTCAAGAGTACCAGCTGCAGCGGTATCACCAGCACCAACGCCGGTCCCTGATCCACTGCTCTTGCTGTCCCTCAATGTCGCGATGCCAGTCCCCAGTCCACCACTCTCGCTGTCCCCCAATGTCACAATGCCGGTCGCTTGACTGCCCTCTCGCTCGCCACCACCTCTTCCATCCGCCACACCCAACACTGCTGCCACCGTTGATTTGCCTGTGGCAAATCACCCACCGCCACCCATCACCCCTGTGCCGCAGGACGAGTCAGTACCAGCTGCTATAGATGATCCCCGACATCTCTTTGACGATGAGCTCGGCAAGCGAGATTCCGACGGTGTCGCTCCAATGGATGTTAGTGAGGGTTGAGGTGAATGTGTAGTTGTATTGAAGTAAAATAGATGTTGCAACTTTTTCTTCCCTCCTTGTCTCTTTGTACAAATGTTATTATACACCTTCCCAGAGCTTGATGAAAATCGGATTTCAGGATCGGTTCGTCCAATCAGTGATGTCCCCGGTGGACAACCCTGGGAATCACCTCAGCCAGACTCAGACTCTTAATCTAGACCAACCTTAGCACATTCCACGGTCTGTGTACAGCTTTCACACGATTGTGTCGTCGCAATTCCCTTCTGCTGGCTTGTCCGTGACAGTACCGGTATTGTCGGCTCATCGGTATATACTGATCCTGCGATATTGGCCTACATCAGCAAAACCTGGTTTTTGTCATAGTGCTCATAGTGCTCATAGTAATTCATAGTCACTCATAGTCACTCATAGTACTCATAGTACTCATAGTGGCCATAGTGCTCATAGTGTGTGACAGACTAGATATAGACTTTTCTTTTATCATAGTATTTGTAGTGCTCATAGTGTTCATGGTGGTCATAGTAATCATGGTAGTCATAGTGGTCATATTGGTCATAGTGTGTCATAGTGTGTCATAGTGTGTCACAGTGT